>CM027866.1:31367613-31601991 GCA_016097605.1 Eucalyptus guilfoylei | reverse complement strand
TGAAAATCACAAATGCAACTTTTCGAAAAGTTGTAAACTAACTTCAAGATTTTTCCAAAAGTTGTCTTGAAAAGACACAAACAAAAATTCAGAATAATTAATAAAAAAACTTATTATTATTTTAATAAATAAAATTTTATTTTTTTAATATTATTTTCGAAAATTTCAAGAAACAAAAAAAAAGATATTTGAATTGATTAAAGTTATTATAGATAAACCTAAGAAAAAAGAAAAAAAAATAAAAATAAAAAATAAAAATAAACAAAGGGGGTTAGTGCTATCAAAATCACGCCGCAAGCTGCAAGGTTAAGGCGCCAAAATCGTGAACTCGCACGCGGCATGGTGGAGTCCACACCCAATCATTCCTTTAGGTTCACTAAAGAAACCTCACACTATTAATTGGCCCATCTCACTTTTCTATATGGGACAAGAAAACATGCACTTAGTTTGTTTACAAACAAACCCCAACAACTTCCCCTTACTTTGTTTGTAAAACAAAAATTTCAAAATTAAAATTTTAAAATCGACAGCCAAAATTTCAGTAAGATTAATATACATACATAAAGGTTCTTCGAAGTTAAACCTTTTACTACTGCATAAGTATATCAAAGCCATCAAAGTGACAAATGATTCCGCTTTAAACTTGTACTTTTATGTAATAGAATGGACATACTACACACACACTAATCTTTTGTTTTAGCTTAGAAGTTCTATATTACTCCCGCATTATGGCCTTATACTTGATCCTGCTTCTATGAGCTCTCTAGAAAGCAATCCCTCACTTTCGCAAGAAGCGCGCCACTTTCTGCTCATATGTAGTATCACCATGTGTTTCTATTACTATCAACACACTACAAGTTTGTACTATACTTCATTAAGAATTCAATCCAACCCACCAAACGTATTTACAGAGATACTAACTTTCATATCAAAAAGTACGCCAAGAGATCAAACAATCACATTAAAGGAATTTGTTTCACCATTAAACCTTGTGGAATTAGTGGGGATGTTCTAGAAAAATGTCGGGTTACCATTATTGGTGATTTCACTAAAGGGTTTTGGCCCCATTTTGTGAGATCATTATTACCATATGTCTTGGTAAAAGCATTCACAATGGATCAGCAAGATTACTACTTGACCTCAGAGACAATTGTTATGGTACTACCACTTTTAATTAATTGTCTCACATATTCATGTCTTAGACTAATATATCTAGACTTACCATTATAGGTGCTACATAGGCTTTTGCCAAAGGTTGTCGACTATTACTAAAGTGATAGAAATATGAGGCATAGATTAGCCACAATTTGACATCCAACAACAAATTCATAATCCATTTAGCCTCTTTTCCCAATTGCCACCAAAGCAATAAATTCATATTCCATTGTTGAGTGAGTTATACATGTTCCGTTTTCTTACTTGTCCAAGATAAAAGACTCAGCCTAGTGTGAACCAACTAGAAGTGGAACGCCATCTCCACACTTGTAATCCAACTAGCATCGATGTATCCTTCTAAAAACAGCTTCGGATAATTATTTAGAACAATTAAATTTTTTAGATCTCTTAATATAACCAAAAATTCTCGTACAATAGCTCTCCAATGTTCTCAGTACGGATTACTAGTATATCTACTCAATTGCATACATAATAAGCACTATCAGTCTAGTACACGCACGACATTAAAGATTCTATAGTACTCATATATTCTTAGTTGTCCAACCTTCTATCAAGATTAGGATTTAATTTTTGATTACTTGAATCAAAATGGAGTACTAATTTCCCTAAAACCAAGATATTGAAATTTATTTAATAATTTTTCAACATAACTATATTGGCTTAAAGAATAACCCCAATTATGCTTATTAACTTTAATACCTAAGATAGTATTTATTTCACAAAAAAATCTTTCTATTTTTAAACACGGAAGTTAGATACTTTTATCTCAATAATTCCAATCATATTCGCTCCAAAGATACACATTATCACATATGCACACTAAGACACCATAATCTTTAGTGAATTTAGAGTATATACACTTATCGACACTACTGTTGATGAAACCATTTGACAATATGACCGAATTAAACTTTTTCATGCTATTGCTGGAGCTTGCTTAAGCCCATAAAGAGACTTAATCAATTTATATACTTTCTTTTTCATTTTCAGAAGAACTAAACCCTCCAATGTTTCATGTAAATCTCTCATTTAAGTCTCCATTCAAGAAAGTAATCTTGACATCCATTCGACAAATACAAAGATCATAAATGGAAGTTAGAGAGAAAAGAACTGAGAAGTATATGTGCAATATGAGTTACACGATTCCTGTTGTACTTTAAATGGCACGTCTATGATGGGTGCATTCGACCTCATTTAATTCTGATAGCTGTTACGGAAAGACACAATTCGAAAGGGTATGTGAAGTGGGTATCGATATAAAGTCTTTTGTAGACACTTGTTTACACCTTGATAGAACATACATGATCAGAAAATCCTTCGTTTGTTCATTTCATTTCCATCAAAGGGAGAAGGCATTCATTTAAGCTTTGTAAGAACAATTGGCATTTAATGCCGTGGAAATCGTGTTTTCCTTGTGATTGCATCCAGACCAACGGATAATTTATTCGTGTTTCATCAATTAACGATCGTTCGGGTTATTGGTTGCCGACGATCGAATGTAAGTCGCTTCCCGCCGATTGAATTCCTTCATTGTATCGAGCGTCCGCCAGATTTCTGCCTTGTTTTTCATTGAATTTTTCGTTATCATTTGATTATCGAGATCAAGAGTATGAAATCACAGACTGCTTTGATGTTCGAATGTAATTGGACTACACCTAAAACTCCAATCTAATCGGGCGGTAAGAATTGTGTTGGGGTGTGGTATCCATGCTGTTTTGGCCATTTTTTCGGAATAAATTTTCTCACAAAATCAACTTGAATACAGCAGGAGATCGCCGAGATTTGAAGTCCCATAATGGGCTGAGCACCACCGACGACGCGGATTTAATTTGCGACGCACCCACACGCACACCCGGAAGCCGCACGTGGGCGCCACGCGCTTCGAAGCAGCAAGCTAAGCGCGTGTGCGACACGCGCCGGTCATTGAACCAGCAGGTGCGCGTCACGCCGTCGGTCGAACCGGCGCGTGATGATCATCATCAGCGGCGGTTGGTCGGCCAATCACAGCCGGCGACCCGACCCGACCCGAGATTCGACCCGTTGACACGACTCGACCATTGACAGGTCAACTAGTCCGGCGGTCAACCGGTCGGACCGTCACCGATCGAACCGGTCGGACGGTCGGACCGGCCAGAGCCATTTGGCTCGGCCGGCGCGTGCGCCACACGCCGCACACTCGGGCGCCGCGTGGGGGTGTGTGCGGCTCCGATCGGAGCGTGGTTGGTGGCATTTGTTTCGTATGAGTGTCCTATACACTGTATAATTAATACTTTTGAATTTTATAAATTTATGAAAATGCGTAGGAAACCCTATGTATGCGTATTTTTTGGTTTAAATGGCATAGTTTTATTCATTTTGTAACTGTATTTTTCTGTGGTTTGGAAATAAAGTAGCTAGGCTTTAGCAAATGATGTCATATATGCTGTCAGAGCTCGGGTTCAATGATATCATGTATAGTTTGATATACTCTGCAACGTTAGCTGCTAGAAAAATTCGAACAATGGCAGGAACCATTATATGTTGAATTACGATTTTGATTATAGCTAGCATGATTGTTGTTTATACGTTGGTTATTATCATGCTATATTTTTGTATTAAGTGAAAATGTAGAAATTACATAATATCATGTAATTATTTTTTCCTAGTGGGAGCCTAAGAGTTGTAGAATTTTCAAAGAGTTCTCACTAGGAACTTAAAATTTGCAGAAATTGAAACTAATTAATGATAATAGAAACAATTGTACATAGAAGTTGAACAGGTGAACTTTTGCTTTTGTGTTTTTTGTTAAATTATCATTAATTTAGTTTGCTGGCAAATTAAATATGTGTGTTACTCGATAAAGCAAAGCTAGTATTGATTCTGCTTATTATGTCAATGTGTTATAGTAATTGATTGGCGGCTTCCAGATCCAAGACCATTTAGGGCTGACTCTCAATAAGAGGGAGAAGCTGAACGGTGACAATTATGATATTTGGCAATCAAAGGTCTAGACATCCTCGAGGAGCAAGAGGTTTTGGAAACCCTCAACCACACCATCAACCCGAGCATGGAACTTTAGCTCAACACAAGGATAGGATCGAAGCTATCAAGTTTAAAAAAGAAAATAGTATTGCTCGAGATCATCACAAGGTTGAGCCCGTATGCAAGATGAATCCCGCGTGAGTTTGAGCGTTGCAGGAAAGCTCAAGTTTGTGGGTGCCTTAAAAGATAAGTTTGGGGGCACGCCTGCCACTAAACTGAGGAGACTCACCATCAAGTTTGACACATTCCAAAGCGCTAAACAACGACGAGGTGATCTTCAGAAATGTCAAACATGACGTGAGCTGGAAGTCGGCAGTGTCACTTCATGATGAACAGAAGTTCAGTTATTATAAGGCCCTTCCCATAATTGGCTATGAAGATCAATACAACGATAATGAGAATATTGTCACTTTTGATGATATTGCTATGTCATTTGGAATTAGAGGATGAACGCCTGAGGTCTGTAGATCTCATCCATGCTTATGTTGCTGAATCAGCTCACAAGGCTTCGGGTTTGCCAAGAGGAACTCTTCTCTACCAACAACAAAAGGGAAGAAGACCGATTGTGCACAAGTGGCTAAGACCTTTCCAACACAAGGAAGCGCAGGAAGAAGGACAATGCCAAGATGGAAGTTAATTGTGGCAAAATGGGTCATTTTTCTGTGGAATGCATTGAGCTGAAAGGTACCCTATTACTCAATTACCTCCGAGTAATGCTTTTGTTTCTAGTATTGTAATGCTTGCTCAATCTCATCCAATGTGGACTGTAGACTGTGACAGGACCATTTAGTTGCAGACCGAGAAACATTTGTGGAGTCACTGCGAATACAGCCCGGAAGAAGATGGATAGGTTGGGAAACCAACTAGAGTTGGAAGAAGGTAGATCACATGTAAATTAATCTTACGTGGTAGCTAAACTGTATTCCCCGTATGATGTCCTTTATGCTCCGTATATTCGAATTTAAACTTGGTCTCCGTAGTTGTTCTTCTTTAGCTTAGGTTATGTATTGAATTTCCATGGTAGTTGTGTTGATTATTTTTATGGAACTTGTGTTTAGTATGGTTCATGTCATATTGAATGGTTTTATATGTGCTAGACATTGACTATGATCAGACAATATAGAATGTTTATGGTTGTTTTTCTTCTCTTTAATTGCATCAACAATGCCGAGATTGATGGGGTACATGGTATGCTAGATTAGGTCACATTGGGTTGCAAAGAATGCAAAGATTAGCTAGAGAAGTGCCTTTTTAGGATCACTCACTAATGTTGATCTACCCGCATAGAACATTGTCTAGCGGAAAAGCAACTAGAAAACCATTCAAGCAAAGGGACTAGAGCCGAATTTCCATTGCAACCATATATTCCGACATTTGTGGTCCTTTGAATGTGAGGGCTAGGCATGGAGCCTCATTTCATCACTTTCAGATGACTTCATAGTGCCTCCGCTATGTTTTTCTGATTCTCCTATAAGGCAAAAGCATTAGACTGCTTTAGACGATATATAGTGATGGTAGAGAATCAGTTGAACAAAACAATAAAGGCATTAAGAACCGATCGCACGTGAGTATCTATCGGAGCAATTCAAGGCTCTTTGTGATGAAAAGGGAATTGTACGTCAATTGACTATTCCGGGTACTCCATAACAAAATGGGGTAGTTGAGAGAAGGAATAGAACCCTATTGGAAATGGTTAGATCTATGATAGCGCAAGCACATTTACCTATCTCTTATTGGGGAGATGCATTATTGACTGCTGCCCATGTACTTAACCGAATACCTCAAATCGGTCACTTCCACTTATGAATTATGGACTAGTAGGAAACCATATTAATAGTCTGCATCCATGGGGATGCAGCTTATGTTCATGATTCTTCCTATAAATATGGCAAATTAGATCATAAAGGGAATAAATGTATCTTTATAAGATATTCAGAACGCTCCAAAGGGTACGTGTTCATAGGTGAACAAGCTGATGGAAGTGTGACCGAAATGGAGTCACGAGATGTCACGTTCTTGGAGAAGGATTTTCCTAATAGAGGTGAGATTGATAAGGATTTCCAATTTTATGAAATGGAAAATCCTAATAACACACCCATTAATGTTGTAGAGGGAAATGAAGATTTACCTCAACACACAAGATCTAGTGGGAGTGTTAAGATCGCTTTCAACGAATCGAATTCAAGAGAAATTCAATTGCGTAAAAGTAATCGTAAAAAGTATTCCCGTCGTCATTTTGAGATTGAAGGGGAAGCATTTATGATTGCTCAAAAGGACGATGCCGAGCCTAAGATCTGTTTCAAGAGGCTCTCTCATCCTCTTCCGATAAGGAAGAATGGAGAAAAGCTTTGGAAGATTAAATGGAGTCAATGAGGTAAATCATGTTTGGGACTTAGTTGATCTATCACCCAATCGCAAGGCCATTGGAAACAAATGGGTCTTTAAAATTAAGCCAAGGGCGGATGGATCCATTGAAAAGTATAAGGCTCGCCTTGTGGCTAAATATTATACTCAACAAGAGGGTATAGACTATGAGGAAACTTTTTCACCAGCCACAAGGTTTGCCTCAATATGCCTTATTCTAGCCATCGTTGCACATCTGGACCTTGAATTACATCAAATGGATGTAAAGACGGCAATTCTCAATGGAGAACTAGATGAGGAAATCTATATGAAGCAGCCAATAGGTTTCATAGCTAAAGGACAAGAGGATAAAGTTTGCAAGCTTCATCGCCTCAATATATGGTCTTAAGTAATCATCTAGACATGGTATTTTCGTTTTCATCGAGCCATAACCAATTTTGGTTTCACGATGATTAAGGAAGATCACCTGTATATGTCAAGCTGTCCGAAGATAAATTTGTGATTTTATCACTTTATGTGGACGATATTCTATTGGCTGGAAATGACAAGGTTTTGGTTATCACCATAAAAGAATGGTTGTCCTCTAATTTTGAAATGAAAGACATGGGAGAAGCCTTATATATTAGGAGTTAAGATCGAAAGAGATCGATCAAGGAAACTCCTTGCTTTATCACAAGAGTCTTATATCATGAAGATTCTTGAGCGTTCAATATGCAGCATTGTAATCCCATTGATACCCCGTTATGCAAGGTGAAGGCCTACCAAGATGTGTCCTAAGACTCCGTAAGAAATTAAAATGATGAAAACTGTTCCTTACACTAGTGCGGTCGGGAGTTTGATGTATGCTATGATGTGTACCGACTCATATGTTATGCCGTGGGATTGGTGAGCCGATATCAATCAAATCCCGGTCAAGCACACTAGAAAGCAAAGAAGAGGATCCTAAGATACTTGAAGGGCACTATGGACTATCGACTTTGTTACCAAGGGGAGTGATTTACGCCTCATTAGGCTATTCAGATGCTGATTGGGGTGGAGACTTGGATGAGCGTAAATCGACTTCTAGATGTGCTTTTGCTCAATGGAGTGCAATTTCTGAATAGCAAGAAACAGCACATGCACGGCCTTGTCTACGATGGAGGCAAAATTTATTGCATGTTCTCGCTAAGCAAGAAGTAGTCTAGCTAAAACGCTTTCTTGGAAAATTTAGCCATCATTACTAAGGTTTCAAGACCGTGGTGATAGTTTATTGTGATAGTCAAGTAACTATTGCCTATGTGAAGGATCCCAAGTATCATGGAAGGACGAAACACATTGACATAAAGAACAATTTCATCGTAGATATTATAGATGGAAATAAGTGATCCTACAATACGTTTCAACCAATATAATGGGTGCTGATCCATTTACGAAGGCTATTCCTAGAGACATATTCTTGACCCACAGGATGTCACTAGGATTGCGAGAATGTGATATGTGTTATTGTAGAGGATCATTGGTTTATGTATTTGTGAACATATGTATTGTACTTATTTGTTTATTAGTGATTTGACATTTTATCAATAAGTACAAATCCATTATGAGACTAGCACAAGCACACATATTATTGGAAAGTATGTCAAGCAGCAATGATTGGCTCACTCACACAGCAATCGCCTCAAGTGCTATAGATGGCACGTTGAGAGGAGACGTTATGTACAAATAAACGCTGAGGAGCAAGTTTAGTACATAAAAAGATATGTCGCCTTGATTGAGTCAAGATGAGGTCTGTGATTTATTTATAATAAGACCGAACATGATAATCCCATAATCATGTATGTTTGTAAGATGCCGGATGCGAGTACTTAATTGGGCGCTATAGAAAGCGAGCTGATATAACACTGGGCTAAACATGAGTACGTGAGAAGCTCGTGACTATGTTTAGGCTAAGATCCATATAGGATAGAGTTAATAAATGACATACGCTCTTATAGAAAGAGAAATCCACTATAGCATGTAATTCATACGCATGTGCATTGTATGACCGGGACAAGGGAAGATGAGTAAAATTATCCCTATTTACTCATCGTAGAGTCCTTGAGGTAATTTATAATTTACCTCATTTTGTGTCATATGTTACTTCGACTATGTTCTCAAGTGAAATATCAATGTTGTTACTTTAGCATGTTATCGGCGATCATGAATGGATATGGCCTTATGGGACGTGTCTAGGAAAGCGCTTGTTCCAAATAGAGAGAGACATGAGTGCGAAGGAAGACTATTGTTGTTTTACATCTATCACATGTATTTATCGGTCGACCAATTATATCGCCTTTATATGGTTGCGGATATAATTGTAAATACATGATATTTTGAGAATAGTTAAGTATAGCCTTTAAGGGATAGGTATACTTGACCGATGTAACAAAATATGTCCGGGGCATTGTGAGACATTGATTGTTTATTTCTTTTCGTGGTTGTAGCCATTATGTCATCCCTAACAAAAGCATAATTTGAGCTCCCAAGTGCAGGTGTACTCACCGGGTCGCACGGCTTATTTGCCAAGATGAATTGTTTTGTAAAGTTGATGAATGTTGAATGCCTTATATTCTTGATAGAGCACTATCAAGCCCATAATGTCCGAGTGGGAGATGTTGTACTTTAGTTGGTACGCCCATGATAGGGTGCGATTGGACCGCACCATTTGGACTTGATATGCTACGTTGGAAAGACACAATTGAAAGGGTATGAAGGGTATCGCATATAAGTCTTTTGTAAACACTCGTTGGCACCGCTTGGCAGAACATACGATCAGAAAATCCTCTCATTTGTTCATTTCATTTCCATCAAAGGGAGAAGGCATTCCATTTCAGTTTTGCAAGAATAATCGGCATTTACGCCGTGGAAATCGGGTGTTTTCCTTGTGATTGCATCCAGACCAACGTGAGGTAATTTTGTCGTGTTTCATCGGCAATTCAGCGATCGTTCGAGGTTATTTGCTGTTTACATCGAATCAGGTAAGTCGCCTTCCGCTGACTTGAATTCCTTCAAGATCAAAATAATCTATTCTTCCTTTGTCTATATCCCTTGGCTATAAGCCTAGCTTTAAAAGCTTAAATAGAACCGTTAGAATGATATTTTTTTCTAAAAACCCATTTGCACCCAATAGGTTTTGATCCTTTCGGGTAAATCTACTAATATCCAAGTATTATTAAACATAATTGAGTCCATTTCATCATTCACAGCCTTCTTTCCAAAAGAAGCATGTCTAGAAGACCATCATCAAAGCTTTTAGGATCATCTTCTAAATTTAATACTAAAGGGTATTTATTTATCACATTATTATCTCCATCTCGCTTAACAAGAAAAACATGAGTAATAAAATCAGGACCTAAGTCTTTTATTTTCCTAACTCTAGTACTTCGGTTCAATCATGTCTTAGAATCATTCATTTCTTTCTCTTGAGAATCTCTTTGAGCTTACATAGATTTTGAATTATTTTCAATAATTTCATAACTTGTAAAACATTTATTCTCAAAGAATTCAACGCCTCTCGATTCTACAATAACATTGACTCTAAATCAAGAAGCCTATAAGCTTTACTGTTTTCAGCATACCTAATGAAAACACTTCTGATAGCTCTAGAACCAAGCTTTGTTCTCTTAGGATCTGGTGATTGGTAGTATGCCAAACATCCCCACACTTCAAGATATGACAAATTTGGTTTTCTACCTTTCCATATTTCATAAGTAATGCTTCTCCCCAAAGATTAATTGGTAGTTTTGAATTTGAAAGCATACAATTAACCATTTCTCCAAAAGATCGATTTTTCCTTTCAGCCAAACCATTTTGTTGTGGAGTATATGGTGCTAAAACTTGATGAATAATACCATGTTCTTCACAAAATGAAGAGAATTCATTTAAGAAATATTCTCCACCTCTATCTGATCGTAGAACTTTGATTTTCTTTTCTAATTGATTTTCAACTTCAGCCTTATATTTCTTAAACATGGTAAATACTTCATCCTTCGATCTCATGAGATAAACATATAAAAACCTATCGTAATCCTCCACAAAGGTAATAAAATACCTTTTACTCCACGTGTTAGCATACCATTGAATTCACATATATCATTATGAACCAAATCCAATAAATTCGAATTTATTTTAACACTAGGAAATGGTTTCTTAGTAAGTTTGGACTTAACACATATTTCACATTTATCAAATTCACCATTGAAATTTATCAAGTCTAACTTCTTCATATTTTTCAAATAACAAATATTTATATGTGCCAACCTACTATGCTATAAAAAAGAAGACTCAACAATATAAGTTTAACTAGCAATATTATTATTGATACTCAATTGATACATGCCATCATTGGCATAACCCTTTCCAACAAACAGCCCATTCTTCGACAAGATAACCTTGTCGATTCAAACAAAACCCGAAACCCCCTCTTACAAAGTAAATCAATAAAAAATAGGTTCTTCCTAATTTTGGGTATAAATAACAAATGAAGAAGAGTAATCTTCTTTCTAGAAGTGAAGTTTATCTCCACCGTGCCTTTTCCAGCAACCTTTGCAAGAGCATTATTCGCCATCGACCTCTTGAATATTTGAGTCAACAATCTCTTCAAATTGCTTGAACATGTACTTGTCCTTGCACACATGGACTGTTGCTCCAAAATCTAACCACCAACCGGATTGGACAATGGTAGAATTAATTTCGGAAACCATAGCCATCGCATAATTAATTTTAGAAATTTTCATGTTCGAAAACATTGTTGAAATCATGGCTACATAATTTTCTTCAACCAAATTTGCATTTGCCTTCACTGTCGGAATGTTCTTATCCTTTGAAATGCTCTTGCGGAGAATGCAATCCTTGGTGTAGTGTCCTTGTTTGCCACAAACAAAATAACAACCATTTTTTCTTCTTTTGCGTTCTCTTAAATTTATGCCCGCTTTTACTTTGAAGTTTTGGCCGATTTTCCGTTTTTTATCCACAGCATTCACCTTGGAATTGTACAAAATAGAATTATCACGTAAACGTGACTCTTCCTCAATGCGAAGATGTTTCTGTATTTGCTCCAAAGTAAAGTCCTCTGACTTGTGAATCATCATTTTTCCATAGTCTTTCCAACTTGGAGGCAATTTCACAATAATTGCTCCAACTTGAAAAGCTTCTCGAATATCAATCTTGAGAGCACGGATTTTATTTACAAGCATTTGCAATTCATGGACTTGTTCCAACAAGGGTTTAGTATCAATAAACTTGAAATAAAAATACTTTGCGATTAGATATTTATTGGTACATTGCTCTTCCGCTTTGTACTTGAATTCAAGTGCATTCCAAATTTCTCTAGCCGACTTCATTTCAATTAATAAGTCGTACATACAATCAAAGAGTGTATTCAGAATGTGTCCTCGACAAAATAATTCAGAATGTGTCCTCGACAAAGTAATTCATCCTCCGCACATTTCTTCTTCTCCTTATTAACCCTCTCAATGGCTTCTGCACTTGGCTGTCCTCCTCGGTAGTAGGCTTAGGATCTTCTATAGGCGCCAAGTTAGGATCTAGTATGTAGAAAATCTTCAAAGCAGTGAGTAAGAATATCATCTTGTCCCTCCAATGAGCAAAGTTGTTCCCATCGAATCGGTCCAGTTTAACCATGTCTTGATTCATGACTTTGATTGTCTCCTACTCCATTGCTGAACAAAATAAATCCTTAAAATTGTTGGGAAAATATGGCTTCGAATTGGGTAGAACAATGATGTCGGATCTTTAGAGTGATCAAGTCGGAGTTTGAGACATGACATCATTTTCTTTAAGGATTTATTTGCCCTACAACGTTGCTAATGGTCACCGGCAAATATCCTCCATGATACAACAAAGTCTCAAAACGAGAATACTATATAGCAATTCTAGTATTTCTCTAGGGTCTCTTTAGGAAACAATTGAAAAAATGGCTGTAGTTTTCAAAAATAATGCTCGAAAAGATAAAAAAATGATTACTCTCATTCTTTCGAAAACTGTCATGTATATATATAAAACACTCTTAAAACACAAGCAACTCTTCATGAAAAATTGCAAAAAATGAACAAATGTGTCATTTGGAAAATTACCCAATTAAACAAAGGTGTCCATTCAAAAGAAGTTGAAAAACGAACAAATGCACCCTTCGGAAAAGTTGCAACCGAACGAGTATCTTTTCCAAAGGTTGTCTTGAAAAGACACAAACAAAAATTCGGAATAATTAATTAAAAATTATTATTTTAATAAATAAAATTTTGATTTTTTTATATATTATTTCTGAAAATTCTCAAGAAACAAAAAAAAAACGACCTTTGAATTGATTAAAGTTAATAAGACAACCGTACAAAAGAAAAAAAAATAAAAAATAAAAAAATTAAAGGGGTTAGTGCTAATTAAACCATGGGCGTGATCGTGCACCCGCACGCAGTATGGTGGGATCTAGCCCACACCCAATCATTCCTTTAGGTTCACTAAAGAAACCCCTACTTATTAATTGGCCTACTTCCTCCCATTTTTTCTATATGAGACAAGAAAACATGCACTTAGTTTGTTTTTACAAACAAACCTCCAACACTAATTGGTATATATATATATTGGTGCGAGTGAAAGGATAGACAATGAAAATAAAGATTTTTTTTCAAAATGAATTCATTATTTGGAGATATCATAAGGAAAAGGGGTTTGCTTATTTTGTCCAATGAAAGAGGGGAATGCTCATTTCCTCGAGTGTAAATAATACTCCAATGTTATGCTCAGCAATGACGTTCTGGGCCGACGTCTTCATAACCTAACTTAAATTTCCAGGAAGGTGACAGGATGGCTTGATTCAATGCCACCACGAGGTTTAGTCGCTGTCATCTTGAAGAAAATCATGTACGTTAGAGGTTTGACCACTGAACCGCGTTATCTCGGCAGCAATAATTGTCCGGTTCACTTTGTTAGTATATGATTTGATTTAGAGTATAAATTAAGGCTCCGTTTTGTTTCCTCGAAATTTCTTGTCAACTCTAGTATGATTTCATTACGTTATGTCACTTGCATATGTGAAAAAGATCACATGAGAAAAATAAATTTGGGATATTTATAAAATTCATTGTCAAGTTTCACTCTAGCATTAATTTGCATCCTTGATTTTTAAAACCTATAATTAGGTTTCACACCTAAAACCCCTGAATATAAGGACTAGAATACCCTCTTTCAAAAAAGAGTCGAGAAACCCTACTATCTCTAAGCATGTCATCCCAAAGAATCAGCCACTTCAACTAGCAGAAGCACCAGCCGCCGCCGCCAGCCATCCACCCACCACTTGCAACCATAGTCGCTTGCACAACCACCGGCATTGCCATCATTTTACGGGTTGAAAAGAGGGGAGAACATCAACCAAGTAATTCCGAACATGTTTAGACTTATCCTTTTTATGGGTTGAAAAGGGTAGAGAACATCAACCAACGCAGGCTTACCATAAGAGCTCCACTCCCTCTACTAAATATTCGGTTTAGGTAGTAACTATTCATATATCTGTTGCGGGTGTGCGAGCCCATCGTTGCAACCTTGGCATGCTAGAGATCAGGACGCTCTC
The DNA here is from genome assembly GCA_016097605.1 of Eucalyptus guilfoylei. Lineage (NCBI taxonomy): Eukaryota > Viridiplantae > Streptophyta > Magnoliopsida > Myrtales > Myrtaceae > Eucalyptus > Eucalyptus guilfoylei. Next base: position 31,587,830 of record CM027866.1, on the reverse strand, counting down.
CATATAATGTAGAAAATGTCATAAACATAAGTTGATTACATTCACAATAAGACTCAAACTTGTGAACTCCTAATAGGCAACTGTGATCATTTACCATTGGGCTACCACAATGTTCATGTTTACATACAACCTGTCTGGTTATAGTAATTGGATGAGACTGTAATGTAATGGTTATTACATTGAAATGTGATATATGGAGTTGTAATGACTATTGCAATGTGTAGTCTAAGCAATGCAATACTTATTACACAGTTTGGTTTCATGAACAAAATATACAGCAAGGAAAAAAATCATTGGAATTTTCAAGATACACCTAAAATCAGAAGTAGAGGATGTGACCGACATTCCTATATCCAAATTTGATAGATGATGATGGCAAGCCAAGTCTTTGTTACTTTCGCTCGCGTACTTGTCTCAAGAATTGATTATCACTCTAACCCATTCTCATTTATGTATCTCTTCCCCATAAGATCATTCATATAGGGACGTGGTCGTTGCAAGTTGAAGCAGTTGTTCAGAACCCCTGTGCGCCCGTATTTAGGACCTGCTTGTTAAGTTCCTATTTCTTTATTTTTCTGTTTTTTTATTCCCTTTAACAAAAAAAGAATAAAAATCGTTTAATAATTTCAATTAATCTTTATATTCCAAAAATAGAAAAGTAGTTGAGGAATAGATTTAGAACAAAAGCAAGAAGTAAAAAAAAAAAAAAAGTAACTTCTTATTCCTAAGAACAATTTCTAAAAATAAGTCATTTTCCTACTTTTCTTATTATTTCTTGCGCCCCCGCCCCAACCGGTCGCCGCCACCAGCCGTCATGGCTGGTAGCCGAGAAGAAAAAAGGAAAAAAAGAAAATCTAAAAAAATTATTAAAAAACTTAAAAAAATTCTACGTTAGAAATATATATATAGGTTGTACTAAATGCATTCATATTCTTTTATATTCCAAAAATAGAAATTTTGTATAGTTACCAAACACATTATTTTACTCAATAATTATTCCAGGGGGTATAAATAGAAAAAGACTATTTTTCAAAAGAAAATATTCTCTAGAATAAAAATGTTATCAAATGTACACCCGCGTGTTTGGTAAAGTTTTTTCGTTCCTGGAACAATTTCTTATTAAATGATTCTTTTTATTCGTTCCGGGAATAATTTCTAAACAAAAGAACGCGTTTGGTAACCGGACAAAATTTCGATTCGGAGTAGAATTGCGTTTGGTACCGTACTCAAAATTTATACTCCAAATTATTTCTTTTAATTTTTAAATAATTTTATATATTTTTTCCTTTTTTTCTTCCTTTCTTTTTTTTTTCCTTTTTTTCCCTTCTTCTTCTTCTTCTTCTTCTTCTTCTTCTTCTTCTTCTTCTTCTTCTTCTTCTTCAAGTCGTCGGTCGCTGACCTTGGGATGACCGGCAACCGGCCAGACGAGGGCTGGCGACCTCATTGGAGTGTCGCCGGCCCTCAACGAGGCCGGCCCTTGTCGGCCGACCCTCACCGGTAGCTGGGCGAGCGGCCTCACCCAGATCTGGTGAGGCCGAGCTCGCCCAACCGCCAACGGGGCTCAACCTCGCTGGGCCACCGATCTGAGGTGTTAACCAAAGGAGTCCCTGGTTTGGAAGGGCCAAGTAGCTGAAGACACCAATTAGGTGCTGGAGAGCACCTCAAACCGCTCTCTTACCACAAAGGACAAGGCGACTCACCAAGGACGTCGACAAAGTGAGTGAGGGAGCATTACAAGTCCTTTGTGAGTGCCTTGATCCGAACTTGTCCCGACCGCATTGTCCCTGGCCGCCTGGATCAATCGAGGTACTTTAGACATTTGCTATTTTTCTTATTTTTCATAATTTCTAGATCGCGTCATCCCAGGTCTTAACATTTCTCATAGCTGAACTAGTTGTTGTGCGATTGCAATCGCTTGTGCTAATCTCGGTAAATTTGTTACCGAACCGTGCATTGCTAAATTTCACTTCTCATTGAGAAAAATAAAGTATCCATAAGAAGGGAACCAATTAAAAGGAATGCAACACATTCTTCCAATGTGCCATCCAATGTGCCAATAGAACAGATATTAGTCCACTTGCTTAGTAAAATAAAGTAATAAAGGGAGAATTATTACAAAAATCCTAAACCTATTATAATTGTGTTAATTTAGTCATAGACCTTTTGTATTTATGCTAGTTGATTTCATTTGGTCAATTTTCGCCGCCGACATGACACTACCGGTGCTTATGTGACATTTTAAAAATAATATTTTAATATTTTTTTGATTTTTTTATATTTTTCTTTATTTCTTTGTTCTTTTCTTTTCTTCAATTTTCCCCCTCCCCTTCCCTTAGAGTCGGCGAGGGTCGGGCATCCTAGCCCTTGCCTGATCTGCCCTTGCTTGACAAGATCAAGCGAGGCCATTATGGTCCTCGCCTAACTAGAAAAGAAAAGAAAAAAGAAAAAAGAAAAAAATTATAAAAATTCAAAATATTATTAAAATATTATTTTAAATGTCACATCGGTATCGGCAGTGCACGTCAAGCATCGGCCAGCCAAAATTAGACAAATTGACTCAATTGGCATAAATGCAAAAGATTTATGACTAAAGTGGCATAATTACAATAGGTTTATGACTAAATTGGCATAATTACAATAGGTTTATGACTTTTTTGTAATTCTCTCAAGGGATAAATGTATTAGAATTTCTAAAACTTATCACTAAAATATAATTAAGTTCTAAAAATTTCAAAAAATGTAATCAAGTCCTTAAATTTATCACGAAAGCACAATTTAGTTTTAAAACTTTCTAAAAAGTGCAATCAAGTCCTTCCATTAACTTCATCTAACTTGACAAACAGAAAATGCTAAAAAGTTTCATTGACTCCATACAACTAGACAACGGAAAATGCTAACAAGTTGATGACTTGATTGCACCAAATTGACAAATTTAATGAATTAATTATTCCACTTTCGATAAGTTTTATGATTTAATTACACTTTTCAAAAGTTTTAAGAGTCAATTGTATTTTCGTAACAAGTTTAAAAATTTTCAATGCACTTCTCCTAAAATAAAAGAAAGAAATGCTGATGAAGTGAAGAGCTCAGGTGGGCCTCAAAAGGAAAATCAAACTGTGAAAAAACAGAAGTAGAAGCACTTTTTTTAGTTGGAAAGGGCCCAGTTGCATCTACAACAAAAAGATATCATGCGCTTATTAATCATTGTGATTAAACCATAAACTAGTAAAAAATGGACAGAGACAGACCCAGTGGTTCCATAATATTGTACATAAATTTGTTGGTTTTGCCATATATGCATGCTCCATTTATAATCAAGGAGCTTTTAACAGACATGTAAAATACAGAAGAAAGACAGAAGTCCCCCGATATGAGAAAGAAACATCAAGATTTAACAAATTTTAGAGCGGACAATATATACAGACTATACAACCACTCTCATAAGCCCAACATTAAAAAGAAGACGGGTCTTATTTTATTTCTTTTGATATCCTAAGTGGGGTAACACTGAATCGCTTGCAAATCTGATGGATGACATGACCTGCGAGATTGATCCACACCATCCATGAAACTTAAAGCAGGATTTTGAACTGGAGCTGGGACCATTAGTGCACGATTTGCTTCCTCAGTTCGTCATAAAACCTCCTGATGAATTCCTCAGCCTTGTGGTCCACTTGCCCATATTTCCCATCACCCTCATCATCTGATGAGTAATTAGAGTAATTAGAGACCCTCACCGAGTAGGGCGACTTGAGCGGGCTGCGTCGCTCGATCTGGATATTGAACGTGTACTCAGGAGTCTTCGCCACGAAAAAGAGCGTCTCAGGGTACCCAGGCTCGTCCTCCGCAAAGTCTTCAATAACTTTAGGGAGCCTCATGCAGGGAAAGCGTTGCCTCTTGTTCTTTGCCGGGTGGACAATGACCGGATTAGGGCTGTTGCTGCAAGAGAACTCGTACTCGTACCTGTTGAGCCCGACCCGGCACATTTTCTTTGAGCGGTTGTACTGATTGAAGCTAAGACTCCTTAGCGATTTTCTCATGAGCTTCTTGTCCCTCGCCCCGTCGATCATATCATCAATAAACTCTCTCTTGGACATCAGCCCTTTCCTGATCATAACAAAAGCGATTTTCACAATCTTCCATAGCCCTTTGGCAATGATTGAGCTCGCTCTCGGTTGCAACTCCATGGCCAGAAACCCAAAGGCTCTCTCTCTATTTTTTTTTTTCTTTTTTTCACAACAAGAAGACTAAATACTCTAAAATTAACTCCCTCTTTATGAGATTGATGCCATTGGAAATGAGAAAAGTTAAAAGAAGAGGGAATTAAAATAAGCCTACAACAAGATTTCTATGTGGGTTTGAGGAGAACTGTAAGTGCTGGGCTTACACTAGCCATTCAAAGTGCAAGCAAATTTATAGGGAGGGAAAATTGAGCAGCAAGCCTGGCAAGATTATTATTATTTTTATTGATTGATAAAAACTATAGAGACACTTATGAAAATTAGCATGTCACATTGAGTATTGAGAAGGGCAAAGGAAGGTGGTGGCAAGGTTCTATGGAAAGGACCACTGGGCTATTCTAATAAATGGAACAACCATTCCATACAATTTCTTAGAACTTCATGTCCAATTTAATAATTGTGAAACGGAATAAAGAAAAAGAAAAGATATTATTTGAAAGGGTGGTCTAATATATACTTGCCGGCTTGCGGGTCCAAAAGTGAAGTTTACAGGCTGAAATAGGGGGCCGAATAGTATATAGCTGAGTTGATGGGATTTGAAATAATGGGTATGCGGGATCCTTAGTCGGAGGGATCGAAAATGATGTCTTCATCTGTTCTTTTTGCCTTAACATTAGTCCAGGAAGATCTTGCGGTATGAATTGCTTAAGATACCTCGAAGAAAGTCCAAGGATATAAGATACCACGGAAAGTGACAGCAAAACAGACAATTGAGATTGAGAGGCATCAATCTCATAAGAAGCTATGAATGGGTTATTGACTGCACCTGATGCAGGCGCCTCGATTCATGGGATACGTTTTATCTCGTGGATCTCCAACCTATCACATGCATTAGGTCTATTAATTTTATTTGCAGTTAATAATTTTCCCACTTTTATGGACTCATTTCATTTCTCAGTTCTTTCTTTCCAGTAAGTTATTCTCGTTATTTTAAGTGATATTAATTTCTATGCGAGGGCAAGATGGGAAATGAAAATAAAGATCCAGTTTTCAAATGAATTTATTATTTGGAGATATCGTAAGAAGAATGAATTTGCTTATTTTATCCAATAAAGGAGGGGATTGCTGAAAACAATTTACAAGGATTTGTTTTATATCTTTAACGAGAGAGTCTACGATTAAATATAGGGAACTAAAGGTAATTTTATTGAAAAAGAGAGAAAATTAAAGACATAAAAATTTACAGAAATATTACAGAGGTTAAAACCGTGAAATACTCCAAAATGGTACAATAACTTTATCTTCTATGTCAACTTATTAAGCTAGATGACACATGGCAATTCACGAAAGTGTATCGGTTTAGGATTTTACCTTCCATTTATCATAAATGTACTAGTTTATGATTTTTCATTGTATGAATCCAATTTAAGTGAAACTAACATATGGTAAATTTGTCACAAATGTTCCAGTTCGGAGATTTTTGTTGTCAAAAAATTAGTTTTTGGTAAATTTATCAAAGGTATACATATTTGGGATTTTTTGTGATAAAAAAATTTATAATAAATTTGTCACGGATGTGCTAGTTTAGTTTTTCATGATATCAACGCAAATTATACTATCAACTTACTTTCATTTCTATTTGGCTCAAAGGAACTTGTAATTTCAAAAGAGAGACAAGAGCACCTCAATCATTTGATCAATTCATCATGACTCTCGTAGTGGCTCTATTTTATTATATTCATTTCAACAGATAAGATTTAAATGTCCTTTACCGAATGGCCATGTAAGACCTCAAATGTGCTAATTCTATCTATTTTTCACCATACATCCTTTAAGATTAGAATTGGTGGGACGAATGGAAAATTTGACTTTTCCCATCAAAATCTCAAAAAGTATATTAATTCATAATAGCTATATAAATTTATAGATATCACGAAAGTGAATGCACCACAAAAATTAAAAAGTCAAAAGTAAAATTACTCCAAACAAATTTTATTATTTCCAAGCATGATGGTACTGTTTAGTAGCGTTATACTCCAAGGTTAAGCTCCCTACTTAAATAATAGCATGTTGGTCGGACATCTTCATAAACTGACTTCAATTTCCAGGTAAGTGCGTTCTTCTCCTTGCTTTTCAATTGGCGACGGGATGATTAAATTCACTATTCATCGTAAGGTTTTAGTCTTTGTCATCTTGAAGGAAGGAAATCGTGGGCCATAGAGGTTTGACCACTGAACCACGTGCCTCAGCCGCACTAATCGTCTTGTTTACTTTATTAGTTTTTGGTTTGATTTATATAGATTAAGGCTCTGATTTGTTTCCTAGAAGTTTCCTATCAACTCTAATAGTGGCTTTGCTATGTTATGCCACTATCACATGTGAAAGAATCACAGGACAAATCAATATGGGATAGAAGTTTCGCCCCCATATTAATTTGCATCGTCGATGTTAAAACATTTTATGAGCATCTCATATCTAAATTCCCTAAGTAAAATGTAAAAAGACTACAACACCCTTTTAAATAAATGTTAAGAAAACCCTATTAGCTTTAACAACGTTTCACCCCCCAGAATCAGCCACTTCATATAGCACTAGCCGCCGTCGTCCATCCATCCATCCACCCACCCACCCACTTGCAACTGCAAAAGCCTACACTAGCACCGACACCGCCACCCCTATGCAGCCTCCCTCTCTCTCTCTCTCTCTCTCTCTCTCTCTCTCTGACGCACACAAAAACACATATAGTGTCACAAAAACACGAAACCATCAAGTTAACTTCATGCCACCATCCACCTCATCGGGTCGTTGTCCATCTTGAACTACTATTCAGACGCGCCACCAACTGCTAGATCTCAATACATGGATGACCTTGGGGAGCTCGACTTTAGATCAAGGTTGCCATGATGTTAATGACCTCGATCTCAGGTCCTCACGGTTGATGGTGCCACAACGACCTCTATTTAGAGTGAGAGAGAGAGTAGGCTAACATCATGTTTCGTCAAATGAAGTGAGCATTACCTATAATTCAATAGATAACAATACTTGGTGGAAAATGTGATTTGAAGTGTAACATTAGAAGTTTGAAAACAAAAATTGTTGGTTTCAAAAATTGATGATGCAAATTGAAATTATAGTGAAAGTTGAGAATCAATTTTGTAGCGCAACAAAGTTATTATGAGCAATGTTGAAATAATAATCCGGCAATATTAAAATGTTTATGATTGAATTGGTATCCATATAATAAATTTAGAATTGATTTGATAATTATCCCTCTCATATTTTGCTCATTGTGTTTGATTAATGGTTGTTTAGCTTTATTGCTTGAGAATCCATGCATGATCACCTTCACATTTAGTGGGTTTAGAAAATAAAGTTGAAGAACACTGCATGCAAATGTTTTCATGAAGAAAAATTAAATGGAGGAAAGTGTCACTAGTCCTTTATAGTAATTTGATCTTGACTTGTCTGTGGTGCATTGTCCTGTGCTACTTGGTTCAAGCACACGTCAACATAGGATAGAAATACTTTGGAATTCTCCTATTTTTGTCTTCTTTTTTTCACGATTTCTTAATGGTGTCATCTCATATCTCAACATTTCTCGTAGCTGAACAGGTTGTTGTGTCATTGCAACTTCTTGTGCTGATCTCGGTAAATTTATTACATGAGCCAGTGGAGTTGTCTTCCCATTGAGAAAAAGAAATCATAGTTTCCGTAGGAAGGGAACTAATTGAAGAGGCATGCAGCTCATGATTCCGATGTGCCAATAGCACAGATATCAGTCCACTTAAATCCTCCGATGCGGCTATGGGAAGCAATTCAAGAGCAACTTCACCTCAGGATGCATCCGACGATGCGGTAAAATAAAAGTGAGAAATGCTAGTGAAGTGAAGGGCTCAGGGGCCTCAAAGGGAAAATCAAAATGTGAAAAAGCAGAACCAGAACCAGAAGCACTTTTTTTCAATTTAAAAGGGCCCACTAGCATCCACCATAAAATGATTATCATGCACTTATTAATCATCATGAGTAAATCATAAATTCAGTAATAAACAAAACAGAAATATACCCAATGCTTCCACACTGTTGTACATAAATTTGTTGGCTTTGCCATTTATACATGCTCCATTTATGATCAAGGAGCTTTGGACAGTCATGTGAAATACAGAAGAAAAACTGAAGTCCCCTGATATGAGAAAGAAAAATCAAGATTTGACACATTTCAGAGCGGATAATATTAACAAACCAAAGCCCGACATTAAAAAGAAGGTAGGTCTTATTTTCTTTCTTTTGATATCCTAAGTGGGGTACCATGAAAATGATTGCAAATCTGATGGATGACTTGTGAGCCTGATCCACACAACCCATGAAATTTAAAGCAGGATTTGGAACTTGAGCTTGACCCATTAGTAAATAATTTGCTTCCGCAGTTGGTCATAAAACCTGCTGATGAATTCGTCAGCCTTGTGGTCCACTTGCCCATATTTTCCATCACCCTCGTCATCTGATGAGTAATTAGAGTAATTAGAGACCCTCACAGAGTAGGGGGACTTGAGCGGGCTGCTTCGCTCGATCTGGATGTTGAACGTGTACTCAGGAGTCTTCGCCACGAAAACGAGCGTCTCAGGGCACACAGGCTCGTCCTCCACAAAGTCTTCAATAACTTTAGGGAGCCTCATGCAGGGAAAGCGTTGGCTCTTGTTCTTTGCCGAGTGGATGATGACCGGGTTTGGGCTGTTGCTGCAGGAGAACTCGTACTCGTACCCGGTGAGCCCGATCCGGCGCATTTTCTTTGAGGGATTATAGTGATTGAAGCTGAGACTCCTCCGTGAGTCTCTCACGAGCTTCCTGTCCCTCGCCCCGTCGGTCATGTCACTGATAAAATTTCTCTTGGACATGAATCCTTTCCTGATCATTACAAAAGCGATTTTCACAATCTTCCACAGCCTTGTGGCAACAATTGAGCTCACTCTCGGTTGCAACTCCATCACCGAAATTCGGACCCAAAAGCTCTATTTTTTTTACCACAAGAAGACCAAATACTAAGCCCCTTTTTATGAGAATGATGCCATCGGAAATTAGGAGGAGGATTCAAAATAAGCCACAAAGAGATTTTTATGCGTGTTTGAGGAGAAGTGTAAGTTCTGGGCTTACACTAGCCAGTGCGAAGTGCAAGCAAATTTATAGGAGGGAAAATTGAGCGGCCAGCTCGGCAAGATCTTTATTATTTTATAAACTATGATAAACTATAGAGACACTGATGAAAATTAGTACGTCATATTATGTTACTGAAAAAGGCAAAGGAAGGTGCTGGCAAGGTCCTATGGAAAGGACCTTTAGGATATTCTAATGGACTGAACAGCCGTTCCACCCTTTTCCTAGAACTTCACAGAAGAGATAAAACAAAATAAAAAAAGAAAAATATTGTTATAAGGCGCTACTATATGCTTGTGGGTCCAAAGGTGAAGTTTTACAAGCTAAAATAGGGAATTGAAAAGTATACAGCTGAATTGATGGGATTTGAAATCATGGGTACGTGGGATCCCTGGTCAAAGGAATTGAAAATCGGCTGCTCTTTTTCCTTAAAATTAGTCCTTTCCAAGCAAATGACATGAAGATCTTGCGCTATGAACTTCTTGAAATTGTTTTTGAAAAAGTCCAGGTTCTGTCCAACAAAATACCACGGAAAGTTACTGCAAGACAGACAGTTGAGATTGAGAAGCATTAATATTATGAGAAATTAATTAATGAGTTATCAACGGCACTTGATGCAATCAGCTCAATTCAAGTAATACGCTTGATCTTGTGAGTCTCCAATGTATCACATGCATTGAATCTATTTATTTCGGATGCAGTTAACAATTTTCCAACTTTTATGGATCCATTTCATTTCTATTTTAAAACTTTAGAAATTAGCACAATTTTGAACTGAAATGGCCATTGTGCAGTCTATTGTGTATTCATCTCCAGTGATGATAATATGGAGCAAATTTATTGTCAGCTACTGCAGTTTCATCTAATGCTATCGCACCATGTGTCCATCCAACTCTTGTCCACACTGCATATAATTCAACTGAGTAACGATAGGTGGACTAAAAACGTAGACCGGAAATATAATGCCAATTGAGCTGGTTCAATATTTTAGGTCCGTTGGGCGAGGGGGGCCTCAACCCCGCTTAAGATCCGAATTTGAAAATGGCATTTTGGTCGGACGTCTTCATATCCTGACTTCAATTTCCAAGTAAATGCGTGCATCTCTTTGCTTGTCATCTTGAAGGAAGGAAATCATGAGCCTTCGAGGTTTGACCACTGAACCGCGTATCTCAGCCGCAATAATTGTCTCGTTCACTTTGCTCGTCTTTGATTTGATTTAGAGCATAAATTAAGCATCCGTTCTGTTTCCTGGAAGTTTCTTGTCAACTTTAGTATGGCTTTGTTATGTTATCCCACTATTACATATGAAATAATTCACATGACAAATCAATTTGGGACAAAATTTCCACTCCCATATTAATTTGCATCTTCGATGTTAAAACATATAATCACCATCTCACACCTAAATCCCCTAGGTAAAACGTAAAAAGACTACAACACCCTTCTAAAAAAGAGTCAAGAAAACCCTATTAGCTCCAATAGCATATCACCCCACAGAATCAACCACTTCACATGGCATCAGCCGCCATAGTGCATCCACCCACCCACTTGCAACCGCAAATACCTACACTAGAACCGGCATTGCCACCCTTATGCCACCTAGGGGTGAGCATGGTCCGGGTTAAGCCGGTCCATCCTCTAACCCTATGACCAACCCATACAGTGCTGGTCCTCAATTTTTGAGACCGAGGACTTACTCTATTGAGCTTAGGACCGAGGACTAGAACAACCCAATGGGTTTGTTCAAGTTCCAAGGTCAACCCGGGACTAACCGATAATTTTTTATTTCATTTTTTGTACTTCTTAAAAAAGCAATTGAGGAGCGGACTGACCCAATAGGTTCGGTCCGATTTTAAGGTCAACCCAAGACCAACCAATAATTTTTTATTTCATTTTTTGTATTCTTTAAAATGGCAATCGGGGATTGTACCAACCCAATGGGTTCGATGATGAGCGAGGTCAGCTAAGAAAGGCAAGCGATGAGGGTCAAGTAAGGTGAGCGTCGAACAGAATGAGCATCGAATGTTGAGCGGGGAGCAACAAGCCAAGTGAGCATCGAGTGGCGAGTGGCACGAGTGACCCAAAGCGAGCGAGGTGAGTGTCGAATGGTGAGCAGAGAAATGGTTTCTTTCGATTTTGGAAATTCAAGACTAAAAGGACAAATAAGACAGAAGTGAACGAATACTAAAAGGAAGATGTCATAAGGTGCCTTTTTGGACGCTGTAAAGACTCCTCACAAAAATATTTTCCTCCTTCGTAAATTATAACTATTAACGCCGTAAAATACATTAAAAACCTAAGTTATTAAAGAATAATGTAAAATTACTTGAACTCCTCACTACGTGAGCTGTTTAATATTGTTGACGCGTTTATTTTAAGGTTTTCTCTATATAAAAAAATTATATACATATATATATACCGGGTTGGACCGACCCGGAACTCTCGTGACTAAGGACCGACCCGCACAATGCTAGTCCAAGAATTCCGGGACCAAGGACCGACCAGGTCTTCCTAAGAACCGAACTAGGCCGCGGCAGGTTGCGCCGGTCCGGGGGTCGGTTCGGGGTTGACCCTAGACCGATGCTCACCCCTAATGCCACTCTCTCTCTCTCTCTCTCTCTCTCTCTCTCTCTCTCTCTCTCTCTCTCTCTCTCTCTCTCTCTCTCAAAACCACATATAGTGTCACGAAAACATGAAACCATCGAGTCAACCTCATGCCACCGTTCACCTTATCACCGTCCATTCATCTTAAACTGTTGTTCAAACGTACCATTGCAAGCCCACATTTGTGATATCTCAATGCTATTGACAACCTTGGGGAGCTCGACTATAGATCAAGCTTGCCAAGACATTGGCAATGGTTGATGGTGCCATAGCGACCTTGATTTAGAGTGAGAGAGAGCGGGCTAACATCATGTTTTGCCAAATGCAGTGAGCATTACTTATAACTAAATAGATAAGAGTAGCTGGTGGAAAATGTGATTTGAAGTGCAACATTAGAAGTATGAGAGCAAATTGTTGGTTTCAAAAACTGAAGATCGAAATTGATATGCTAGTGAAAGTTGGGAATGATTTTCATAATGCAATAAATTTATTAATGAGCAATGTTGAAATAACGTACCCCTTAGCAATATACTTGAGGGGTTCACCAGTCGATTGATTCTACACATTTTTAGATTTATCCTTTTTAGTATATATGTCGGCTGAACAAGGCGTCATCGTAGTTTTACTATTGTGCTAGATGCTCGGAAATCTCTGCACATAATATAGTAAAAGTTGTAAGCATGAGTTGACTAGAGGCTCATTTAAGATCATTACTCCAGATTCACAAGCAAATTCCGGTTAGTCTTCCAAGATCATGAGATTTGAACTTTGTATGTCTTCAAACCTTCATCCAAACAAATAGTCAGAGCGAATGATTTAACGAGAAGAATTGGTAACCTTACATGTGGTACCACCCAGAAGAATTGGTGAACTTGTTCGACTCCGCCGTAATTCTACTTCAACATTTAAAGAAGCTCTTTCTCTAACAAAGGCCCAATTGAAGTAGTGACCGGCCAATAGCCGTCGCTTCCTCACACAGTGGCGGTACAAAATGTGATGCTCGTGAGCTTACAACATCAACAAAGATTGGAGACAAAGCATTGACATTGCCCAAGCTTATCTTAAAAAGGCTTCCAAGTGGGGTGCAGACGTGGGCTGATCAAAAGAGAAGCCTATTAGGTACCAGGTTGGTAATCCGATCATCCTAAGGATCGAAATAGTTGCGGTACCTTAAGAACAATGATTCGCGACTCATCCGAAATTTTGACAGACCAATAACAGTGCTGGTTGAAGTGGGCAAAGTTGTTTAGGGCACGCATGATAACAATTATGTTTCTCTATTTTTTTCTATTTTTCTGCTCTTAGGAACATGTTAGGAACAAAAGTCCGTTCAGTAATGCAATTTCATTTTTTTACTTCTAGAACAAATTTTTACTACATAAATTGGTTTTGAATAAAAATCAAATGTAAAATAAGAAATAAAAACTTTTCTCATTGCTTACCCTCACTACTAACCGCCTCGCCCACTGCGCCTCCAAGCGCCGAGCGCGCCCCCCCGGGGGCCATCCGCCTCCCACCATCGGTCGTTTGGGGGAGAAAAAGGTTCTATTTGGGGAACATAAATTTTGTGTTGTTATTAAAAACGAATTTTTGCTTAGAAACTCATCTAGTGAATAGAAATAGAAAAATGAATTTCTAATCGGGAATAGAATAGTCATCATTTATGCCTTTACCGACTTGAGTTGTTTACTTGGTGTTGAGATTATTCCACATCAATTGTAAAAGGGACATGTGGTCAATTTATAAGTGTGAGGGAAAGTATCATCTTTTGAGCTAATTTTTGGATGAGAGAGACTCAAGATCACCCAACACTGATATTAGAGCCCAGGTTATCAACAAGTCTAGACCCAACAGTCACTCGGAAAGGATTGTTGATGCTGCGACCTAAGACCGATGTGTGAGGAGGAGATTGTTAGGATTATTCAATATTGGTTGTGAAGGGGAAGGTGGTCATTTTATAAGTGTGAGGGAAAGTCTCATCCTTTGAACTAAGTTTTGCAGCAAGAGAGGTCCAAGACGACCTCATACTTAGTTGAAAATCCATTGGTTGAAGATCCATGCGATGTTCCATATCAGTTGTTTAAAGCCTTGCCCGAGAATTGGAATGAACAATGATGTTGACACCTAAATTTTTTTTCCAAGGATCATTGTACATATATCCAAAAAATTGGAACTTTTCCCTACCAAAAATCTTTATTAAAGGTCAAATCCTTGCTTAGATTATTTAAGCATTTGGTAAAGTTTCTAAAATAAGGTTAGATTCCCTGGAATTTATTTTCCTGCAAAAGAAAGAGTCACTGCATTTACATCTGCACGTGTTACATAGTCTATTGGATCTGACATCCAGTTATCGTCGGCCATCCTATGTAGCACACTAATGTGGACAACTTGTGAATTGCAACATTAACTATTTTCAGTAGCAATTGATCGAAAATATTACATTGGAATTTCGTACAAAAGTTTAGGATTATTGACAATATCGAAAAGTTTAGAATTGAATTGATATTCAAACAATTTAAGACTAATTTGATAATTATCCCTCACGTACTTCACACACTTCACTTGGTTTTGCTTTACTACTGGTGATCAGCTTCACATGTTAGATGATTTAGAAAATAAAGTTGATAAAGATTGCATGCAAATGTTTCCATGAAGAAAAAATTAAGTGGGGTTAAGTGTCCCAAGTCCTTTGTGAGTAATTTGATCTTGACTTGTCGGGGGCATTGTCAATTGCTCCTTGAGTCAAGCACACGTCAACATAGTACAGAAATACTTCAGACTTCTCCTATTTGTCTTATCTTTCACAATAACTAAATGGTGTTATCTCATATTTCAACATTTCTCATAGCTGAACAGGTTGTTGTATGATTGCAACTTCTTGTGCCGATCCCGGTAAATTTATTACATGAGCCAGTGCATTGCAAGAGTTGTCTTCTCATTGAGAAAAAGAAATCACAGTTTCCATAGAAGGGAACCAATCGAAGAGGCATGCAGCACATGCTTCCGATGTGCCAATAGCACAGATATCAATCCACTTACATCCACCGATGCGGCTACAGAAAGCAATTCAGGGGCAACTTCACCTCAGGATAAATCCAACGATGCGGTAAAATAAAAGTGAGGAATGCAGGTGAAGGGCTCAGGGACCTAAAAAGGAATATCAAAATGTGCAAAAGCAGAACCAGAGGCAGAGGCACCTTTTTCAGTTGAAAAGGGCACACTAGCATCCACCATAAAAAAGATTATCATGCACTCATTAATCATCATGAGTAAATTATGAATTCAGTGATAAACAAAACAGAAATATACCCAATAGTTTCACTGTTGTACATAAATATATTGGTTTTGCCATATATACATGCTCCATTTATAATCAAGGAGCTTTGGACAGACATATGAAATACAGAAGAAAGACCGAAGTCCCTGATGAGAAAAGAAAAAACCAAGAATTTACACATGTCAGAGCGGACAGTATCTACAGACTACACAACCACTCTTATAAGCCCAACAATTAAAGGAGGATGGGTCTTATTTTCTTTCTTTTGATATCATAAGTGGGGAACCATCAAATTATTTACAGGTCTGATGGATGACCGGCGAGATTGATCCACAACCCTGAAACTTAGAGCAGGATTTTGAAGACGATTTGCTTGGACCATTAGTACACGATTTGCCTCTGCAGTTGGTCATAAAACCTGCTGATGAATTCCTCAGCCTTGCTGTCCACTTGCCCAAATTTCCCATCACCCTCATCATCTGATGAGTAATTAGAGAAATTGGAGACCCTCACTGAGTAGGGCGATTTGAGTGGGCTGTGCCGCTCGATCTGGATGTTGAACGTGTACTCAGGAGTCTTCGCCATGAAAACGAGCGTGTCAGAGTACACGGGCTCGTCCTCAACAAAGTCTTCAATGACTTTAGGAAGCTTCATGCAGGGGAAGCGTTTGCTCTTGTTCTTGGCTGAGTGAACAATGACCGGGTTTGGGCTGTTGCTGCAGGAGAACTCGTACTCGTATCTGTTGAGCCCGATCCGGCGCATTTTCCTCGGGTGGTTGTAGTGATTGAAGCTGAGACTCCTCAGCGATTCTCTCGTGAGCTTCCTGTCCCTCACCCCATCGATCATGTCACTGATCAAATTTCTCTTGGACGTCAACCCTTTCCTGATCATTACGAAAGCGATTTTCACAATCTTCCATAACCTGGTGGCAATTGAGCTCACTCTCGGTTGCAACTCCATGACCAGAATTCAGACCCGAAAGCTCTCTTTTCTGACAACAGGAAAACTGAATACTCTCAAATTTAGTCACTCTTTATGAGAATGATGCCATTGGAGTTTATAAGATTTGAAAGAAAAGGGAATCAAAATAAGCCAACAAAGAGATTTCTATGTGGGTTTGAGGAGAACTGTAAGTGCTGGGCTTACACTGGCCAGTGCAAAGTGCAAGCAAATTTATAGGGAGGGAAAATTGAGCGGCAAGCCTGGCTATATCTTTATTATTTTTATTGATTAATATAAACTATAGAGACACTAATGAAAATTAGCATGTCACATTGAATATTGAGAACGGCAAAGGAAGGTAGTAGCAAGTTCCTATGGAAAGCATCACTAAGATATTCTTGTTGACTACACAATCCACACATTTTCCTAGAACTTCATGTACACTAAATAATAGAAGAGATAAAATAAAATATAAGAAAGATCTTGTTTAGAAGGAGCTTTACATGCTTGTGGGTCCAAAAGTGTTGTTTACAAGCTGAAATAGTGAGTTGGGTTTTTTTTTTCTTTTCTGGTCATTGAATTAGGGAGTTGAATATATACAACTAAATTAATGGGGATTTGAAACAATGGGTTGGTCGGAGGGATTGAAAGTGATGTTTTCAGCCACCCCTCTTGCCTTGAATTAGTCATGTCCAGGCAAATGACACGAAGGTCTTGCATATGAAGTTCTTGACGTTACCTTGGAGAAAGTCCAGGTTCCATCCAAGAAAATACCATGAAAAATGAGAGCAAGATAGTCACATGAGATTGAGTAACATCAATTATTTTTTTGAGAAGTTATTGACTGGGTTATTGACAGCACCCGTACCAATCGGCTCGGACCACATGGCCCATTGAATCTCGTGGGTCTCCATCGTATCACATGCACTAGGCCCTATTTACTTCAGGTGCAGTGAATAATTCGTTCAATTTTATGGACTCAGCTCATTTCTTTATTCTTCCATCTGCTGAGTTATTTTCCTTAGTATATTTTCAGAAATTAACACACGGACGAACACAAAGATTTGAACCTAAATAGCCCTTGTGTAGCCTCTTGTGTATTAATCTCCGGTGTGATGATAATATGTAGCAAATTTATTGCCCGCAACTGTAGTTCCTTCTATTGTCACCGCAACCGATTGTCGTTCGCACTAAGCTAGCTAAATCTTTTAGACCAAGCCTTGTCAAGTCACCCAGACCACATACTTACTAGAAGAGATTATGAAACATACTTTATTACAAATTTTATTGTGTTATTTAATATCTACAAATAAGTTCAAATTTCTAATATTGCATCAAAAAAAAAAAAAAACACAAAGCCTTAAATTGATTTTCATTTGTTTTATATTTTTATTTATTTTTTGGGATAAGTGCATTGAAAGACTAAAAACTTATTATGAAAGTGCAATTGAATCTTAATACTTATAAGAAGTACAATCAAGTCTCAAAACTTATCAAGTTGGTATGTTTGAGTTCTTTAACCAATTATGTCCAATTAGACTAATGGAAAATGCCAACATTGCTTTTTTTAATATTTTCTTTCTCCTACGATGACAATGGACATTGTTGTAGTGAGGTATTTGACAGCTATAGGTCTACGCAGGGAGATTAGAGAGAGAGAGAGAGAGAGAGCGAGAGAGAGAGATTAGGGGTGTTGATCAAGCATAGGTGAGCGTAAGCTGATTATATTGGAAAAGAAAATAAAGAAAAAAATAAAAGGAAAGATTCTATTTTTTTTTAAATTACAAAAATCATCCCTGTCAACATCAACCGTACCATGTAAAACGGCCAATACGACTGCAAGACAGCCAGTACTTACTAGATTGCCACATTAGCGATTTCCAATAAAAAATGGCCAAAATGATTATATTGAAAAATTGTCAAAAGATTTATAATTGAATTGATTATATTGAAAAATCGTTGACTAAATTGGTCATTACACAATAAATTTACAACTTTTCAGCAATTTTCTCAAAAGAATTCTAACTGGTATAATTTTTCTTGTGCAAGGAAAAGTATGGAAAATGGAAATATTGCTCCAACTTTCATAATGAATTTATTATTTGGAGAAATCATGAGAAAAAGGGGTTTGCTTATTTTGTCCAACAAAAGAGGGGAATCCACATTTGCTCGAACGTTAATGATTTTCCTATGTTGTGCTCCACATTTAAGTAATGACATTTTGGTCTGAGATCTTCATGAGCTAACGTCAATTTCCAAGAAAATACGCGCATCTCTTTCCTTTTCAATTGGCGACGGGATGCCTGGGTTCAATGTCATCAAGAAATTATTCTTTATCATCTTGAAGGAGACCATGTGCGTCAGAGGTTTGAAAACTGGACCACGTCACAGTCGCAATGATTATCCTGTTCCCTTTCTTGTCTTTGATTTAAGTTCGGCATTGTTTCCTGGAAGTTTCTCTTCAACTCTAATCTGGCTTCCTTATGTTATGCCACTCTCATATGTGAAATAATCCCATGAGATAAATAAATTTGGGTTGCATACGAAAACCATTTTCAAATTTCACTCATCTATTAATTTGGGTCATGAGTTTTTAAAACGTATAGTCAACATCTCATACCTAAAATCTAATGTCAAAATGGGTACACAATCCATTTATGAACCCATATTTGCTTAAATGGGTTGTTAATTGGTCAAGCCTTATTTTTCAAAGCACCCATAATGGGTTCTAAAAATAAAGAGACCGAAACATATGGGTCTTAAATGGGTCTAATCCGCACTCATTTAAAACCCATTTATCAACCCATTAAAAATGAACCCAGCCTCTTCATTTCCACACCTTCGACCTCTAGAGAGAGAACCTAGAGAGAAAGAGCTTTATCAACTGGTTCCATCGCATTGATCGAGAGACCCCTCCCGGTTTTTCTTTGTTTTCTCACTTAACCTCCATCTTCTTCTCTTCCTTCTCCTTCCATCGTTAGCCGTCGCCGCCGCCGTCTTCACCATCCACGGAAAGTAGAGGGAGCGGCGGGGAGAGAGAGAGAATTTTCTAGAAAGGGTGGGCGATCGAATTCACTCGTGGAAAGCGATTGCGCTTTGATTGAGCAGATCTGCAGATCTAAGCAGCCCTTAACCAGTCGGCCCCACGTGCTCTGTCGCCATTCCCCGGAGCTCCAGCTCCATTGACGGAGCCCCGCCTTGGTTTGTCGGCGCCATCGAGCAGATTGACTGATCCCTTCCCTCCCTCTTTCCCCTTCTCCGATTCGCAGCCCCCTACTCTCCAATCGATCTCCAGATCTCGAGCTGAAAGGATGTCCCAACTGTGGGGCAACATCGACGCCTGGGCCGCCGAGGCCGAGCAGGCCGAGGTCGAGGAGCATGAGGCTGCCGCCGCCGTCGCCACCCCCGCCAAGGCCGAGCCGCAGAACTTCCCTAGCCTCAAAGAGGCTGTCAACGCCAAGCCCAAGAAGAAGAAGATGTTGCTGAAGGAGTTCTATGTCGTCGCCACCGCGAGCAAGGGAGGAGGTGGTTCCAAAGGCCTGACCCCCGACGAAATTATAATTTTTTATAATTTTTTGAAAATTTATAAAAAAATTGAAAAATTATTGATTAGATTTGTATTGCTTGGAAATATTTTAGTAATATAATCTTTAAAAAAAACATAAGAATAAGTTTTCCTAAATTTGGTTAAATATGAAAATATTTTATTAATATGGTTCGGGTTGAGTATGGCCAAAAATTTTATATTAGGATAAATGGGTCATAAATTGGTTAATTGGTCACATTTGGATCGGACCATTAACGACCCGACCAAAACCTGACCCAACCAACCCGTTTAACAGCTCTACTAAAATCCTTGATAAAAGGACAAAAATACCCTCCTTAAAAAAAAGATGAGAAAACCCTACTAGCTCAAACAATATATCACCCCACAAAATCAACCACTTCACCTTGCATTGGATGCCACCACCCATCCACCCAGCCGTTGCAACCACAGCCACTCACATTACCACTAGCACTGCCACCATTATGCTCCCTCTCTCTAGCTCGCTAGCGCACGCATGCGTAGAGATAAGTGTCGGGACTAACAATACAACCTAAAGGAGGTGAATAAGTTGAAAGAGAACTATGAAAAACATTTGCGGAAGACAATATGTTCAACTTCCAGCATTGGTGGAAACAGATTGTAGAAATCAAGTACACCTACTGTTGTTTAACAAATCACAATAATAAAGATCATGTATGCAAATAGTAAAGAGATAGAAGATTTGCAAGTAGATATATTGTGGTTTGGCTTTAAGCCCAAGCCTATTCCCACTCCCAATATTAATAGTCACAACAAAGCTAGTGAAATCCACAAGTAATCTTCAAAATAAGTTACAATCAGCAAGTACTACCTTTTTAGTAGATCACACTACTAGAACTCATATACTACTATCACTCTTGTCTACTTGCTCTTATCACTGATTACACACAAGAATGCACAGCAACCAACAACAAAATAAGAGCAAAGAAGAAGACTCAAAGCACATGACCCATCTTGTTTGGTTTCTCTCAACTCAAGTACTTCTCGTGAACTCAATATATAGCCATCTATCCTCAAATAACCGTTGCCCATCAAAATCCTCCAATAGCCATTCATTCTAGCCATTGCCAACAGTAAACCATTGCTGAAGATCGTCATAACAACTCTCTAACAGTGACTAATTCCATAACAGTATCAATATACTTTTGTTAGACTTACTAATTCCATAACAATATCAATATACTTTTGTCAGACTTACTCATTAATGCCAAAAATGCTCCTAATCAACTCTAGTGATCTTTTTGCAAAATTCCAAGCCTTTGTAATGGTTTCTTCTTTTCAATGTTCTCTAACAACTATCTAACAATGATTGATTCCATAACAGTATCAGTATACTTTTGTTAGACTTACTCATTAATGCTAAAAATGCTCCTAATCAACTCCAATAATCTTTTTGTGAATTCCAAGCCTTTGTAACGGTTTCTGCTTTTCAATGTTCTAGGCAGGTGGTTAAGTGACCAACAAATTCTAGGACTACATATCCTCATAATATCTTACCCATAATTAGGACGTGTAAATCTTTACTAGTCTGTTGATGTTGTCCATTGACAAACCATGTCGGCAACTTGCGATCAATCATCAAATGATCTTCTTAGCTTCTTCAACATACAAAGACTTCCAAGGGCATCAACATCCCCGCTACTTCCTAGTCTTTGTTGATTAACCATTTCAGTTTTTGAAGATCTTCAAGGACATCAACATCCCCACCGATTCCTCATCTTCACTGATTTAACTAAGTCAACTTCTAAAGATCTCCAAGGATATCACTGAACTGACAAGGATCATGAGTATTGTTACAGTCTTCCACCTCATCTCTATAAGGCAGCGGCTCTTTGCTAACAATTTGTTGCTCTGATAACAATCCACCGCACCCAATAGCAATGATAATATTTCCAGTCCTTCCAAGAATGTTGGTAATTTCGACTCTACCAAGCTATTCATTTTCATGGTCCTTCCAAGCTTTACCGAACAATTCCATTCTAGGCTTATTCACCTAACCAAGTCTATCCAACTGTTCACCTGATCTTTGTACCTCCAAACCACTACGAACATCCTCGTTCTTCTCAGCTTGTTCATCCTCAATCAAGGTCCTTCTAAATGTTCACATTATCTAAAAATCCTTCCAGCTTGTAGACATCTTCCATACCCAATACTTTGTTCACCTTAGGTATTGGCAAAGCAATCTTGACAATGGTGGGGCACTCATCATATCAGTTCACCCAGTGCTATTTATGATAACATTTGCATCTCAGCCTATGCACATATCACTGGTACTACTCAACCAAGACACACGTTTGTAGCCTTTGATTGTCTTGGTCATCTTCAAAACAATATATAGACTTTCCCAACAATAAGAAAGCACACATAGAGACCATCAAGTCCACCTCACTAGTTTACTGTCCATTCAAAATTGCTATCAGTTCATGCTACCATAAGCCCACCACTACCAGATCTCGACAGCATAGACAACCTCAAGCAGCTTGATTTCAGATCAAGGTTGCCTTGACATTGGAGATTTACTTGATGGGTCCATTAGGTGACTAATTCCACACTTGTTTAGACTTATCCCTTTTGTGGATAAAGGGTAGAAAACATCAACCGGTGTGAATATATCGTAAGTGCTCCACTTGTTGTATACTTGTTGGTGTACGAGCCCATCATCACAACCTTACTAACATGCTAGAGGGCAGGAAGATTCAAACATGTCACCTCATAATAGACAATATGATCCTTTACCATTGGGTTACTATGAAGTTGAGCATGGCAAACAACATTGTCTATATTTACACATACAGCCCGTTTGATTGCATATTTTGAATAACATTGTAACATAATAGCTATGACGTTGTAATTTAACATATAGAGCTATAATAATTATTAAAATATTTGGTTTAAGCAATGTAACACCTATTACACAGCTTGGTTTAATGAATAAAATATAAAGCAAGGGAAAATATCACCGGAACTTCCAAAATATATCTAAAATCAGAATTAGAGGGGATAGAATGATTATTACTTTAATAGTTAATAACAATTCATTAGTCTAATACAAAATATATATTATCAGATATCATAATTCATTATATCCATTTCAATAAATTATTCAAAGTTAAGCATATAACATAAGGTTATATAAATATATTACATTATAGTAATTTCCACTTTTAAACCCAACCATGAGTGTAATACCCTATAAATATCAGGATATTAGTTATTAGAATTTAATTAATGAATTTGCATGTATTATTTAAGAATTAATTTGTGGTTATGATTCAAAATGATTTTATCATGTTAAAATGAACATTATGTCATTGCACATTGAGCGGTAGAAATAATGATAATATAACAATTTGAGAATTAATTAAAATATTTAGCGACTAAGATAATCAATACATTACAAATATTATTATATTAATTATAAAAATTTAGATAATTATACCTAATTCTAAGAATTTAATATTATGCCAATAACAACAACAACATTAACAACAACAATAACAATGTACCTAAAGATAAAATCTATAGGGAAACACACCACAATAACTATTTTTCCAAGCAAATACCGCGACACGTAATTGACTTGCAACAAACTTGTAATTTAATAGTCAATACCGCAACAAAACGTGCTAATAGAATGACCGCGTGATAATGTTAAATGTGAAACCTGGATAGACAACTCCGTGTAATGCATTGCGTTTAATATCAGACAAATTAATATAATTTTGGGATGAGTAAATTAAAGCTAAAGCCACAGTTAAATCTTTTGCCATGTACAACCTAGCTTTAATTAAAAACATGACAAATTTTTCGTAAAAAGTAAATCTGCGATTATGATGCATTTTGCAAGTAATGAGTTTGTTATAGTTTAATTACCTTAGGATATCCTCTTTTTATGAATTGCTTAGAGGAAATGTCAACATCACTGTGAAGTAGGGGAGACAGAGCAATACGGGGTCATTGTCTTGATGGGGACTTCACAACTTGTAGGAGCAATAAAACGTGTCTTTTCAATGTAAGAAATATTGCCATTAGTCATTATCAAATTGATTTACGGGGAATCTTAATATAGTCCTAAATCTTGACGATGAAAAAAGAGTATATTTAAATATCTCAAATCATTTATTTACATAATTTATATGCTTTATATATATATATATATATATATATATATATATATATATATATATTTATCGAATTTGTATTTATGTTAAATCACACCACATTGCTTAAACTTTTGAGTTGAATTTTTTTACATTATATCAGAGTCATATTTTGTTGCATCGCATGTGCAGCCTCCATTCATCAAATCCACATACTATTCTCAATTTGGCTTGCACTTGAGAGGGGATGTTTCACATCACTTATTTACAGCATTTACTTGCTACTTATATACATATTGTTTCGCTACACTTATCAATTGAAATTTTTGGATTGGATTTGTTAATGGCACATACCTCATTTATGTCGTCTTGTGAGAACGAACCGGAGAAGACATCACTTAATCTAATGTGACCAAATCACTTCTTTTCGACTAGCACCAATATGAACAAAAAATAACCTGTATTTGATATTCTATTTCATGTTCATGGATCCAAAAAATAATGGAAGATTGCGAATTCAACAGTACAAAACCTAGAGCAAAAGTTGGACTTTGATCATGGACTGTGAGGTTTATTTTAATACAAGGGCCGGCAATCTAGATCTCCTAATCTAACTATTAAGATATAAAAATATTCGTTTGGATACTTTTTAATAAAATAATTGACTATAATGGACTTAGGCATATCCTTAGAAGGCTTCATTATAAACTTTTGTGACGTTAAACACACCAGGCGATATCCCCTCTCACCAGGGAAGAAAAGATATTGTGGGAATTTGGGGGTGTTGCGCACGCGAGTACCGATACATCAATAATAGAGCACGCATTCGTGTAGCCCGCTTCGCTAGAGGACCAGCTGCGGAGGTCCCAACAGATGGAAACACTCTGTTCTTGGTGAGGATCTCTTTTAGCCAACACTAAGGATCCAAGGATAGCCCAACAGAAAAATAACGCCCAAAAAAAAAATGATTTTGAGAAAACGTATAGGAGGTGTCACTTTCTGTCACCTTTCACGTTGTTTAAATGACCAAACCAACCGACCAAAAAAAAAAAAAAAAAAAAATGACCAAACCAAGCTGACGCCCCAGTCAACTTTATTAATAGTTCATGCATTAGGTCTGGCTTCGAAGCACCATCTAGGAAGGAGGAATAATAATAACATGAATACAATGGAGTGCAAGTTTTAACTCATGCGAGAAGAATCTTCAAATTTGTGCGAAAGTTATATCAGAAGAATCCCGCATCGAATAATTAATATGATACAGTGCGAAATACATAATATATCTTAGTTAATTCGTAATTTGTCTTCAATTTTTCAGTGAACGTGAGTCTAGCTGGATATATTGATTGACTTGGTATCGAGTTTTATTTTATCCCTATTTTTAATCACATGAAGAATAAACCAACCAAGATTCGAGCTTGTACTTAAGAAATTTTGCATGAATTTCTGGAATAATTTTTGCTGAAAAAGACATATTTGAAAATTTTGCTTAATTATTCAACATGTGTAGTTGAAACTGGTCCATCAAATGAAAATTGGCTTGAGTGTCTATTTATTGTTGCCTTTCTCGGAGAAATTTCCCAGTTGAGTGTTAGTCAATGAATTGCACAGGTGTAACAGGTCATTTCGGCTCTGTTTGGTAACTTGTCAAATAGTAACAATTTCTATTTTTTCTCTCTGGTAAGGACTTTTATCACTCCATTGCCCGTTTTTCGTTTGGTGCCCTTGGCCATATTATCTGGAGATACAGGAATAACGTCCTGTTCAGAAACTACCCTGTCGCGGTTGCCACCGTTAAAAATTATCTCATCAAAGTGGTAAAGGATAAAGCTCTTACTTTCAGAAACGTTGAATTTAATCCTAGGAACATAAGACTTCAGCGTAACTGGGGGCTTGACCCTTGCATTTTCTCTCCTACTTCAGTGTCGCCTTAGTCGCCTGTGGTATGGTTTGAGGACTGCTTTTGGAAGGGTCGTGTGCTGAATATCAAGATGTCTGCTGGTCATCCTCCGCTTTAGACCTGTTATGGTCTCTCTTTGTCCTTCTTTTCTCCCTTGCTGGTTAGCTATTTTTGGAGTCTTGGCCCTGCGTGGCTTTCTCCTTTCTCCTCTATTCCTTTGCTTTTACTTAGGCTGTTTTGTGCTGTGTTCCCCGCTGTTGCGTTGCCTCTCTTGTTTCCGGCTCCCTTTCACTCACGCTGACTTGTTGTCTTGCTTTGAGTGAAAGTTTTGTGGCGCTGGTTTTGTAACTATTGGTTCAAAGCTTTTATATATTATCATTTCTTACCAAAAAAAAAAAACAATTTCTATTTTTTTGTTCCCGTGAGTAGATTTGGAACAGAAATTCATTTGATAAAAAAAAATCTCCCGAGAACAAATTTCTATTTTTTTGTTCCCGGAAGTAGATTTGGAACAGAATCGAAAAGTTAAAAAAAAAATGATTCTTTGTTCTGAGAACAATTCTAGAATCAAGCAATTATTTTCTCTCTTTTCTTTTATTTTTTCTCGTTCTTCTTCCCTCTTTCTTCTTCATTTGCTACCACCGCTGCAGTTGCCGTCCACCGCTGTCGTCCGCCATATGCCGCCCACCGCCACTGGTCATTGGAGGCGAGCCTCGTTTAGGCCTCCCTTGGCCATCGGTGAGGCTCGCCTGACCGAGCGGCCAGGTGGGCCTCACCCGGACCTCCCCCGGCTACCGGCTAGGCTCGCCCCACCCCGACGAGGTTGCGGTGAGGTCGCCGACCCTCATCTAGCTGGTCGCCGATCATCCCAAGGCCAATGACCGGCAACTTGAAGAAGAAGAAGAAGAGAAAGAAAGGAAAAAAAAAAGTAATAAAATTATTTAAAAATTAAAATAAAATGATTTGAAGTAGAAATTTTGAGCACGGTGTCAAACGCAATTCTATTCCGGGAATTAAAATTTTGGACAATTATCAAACGGCTTAAAATGCTTAGAAATTTGTTCCGGAAACAGAATAAAAAAGATTTATTTCTAATCAAAAAATTGTTTTCGGGAACAAAGCATTACCAAACGCGCCCTTTACATGTGCATATCAATCGATTAAAGGATGTGCATATCAATCGATTAAAGGTATAGCACAGAGAATTTGGCGTATCATCAATGGCTCCTAAAATAAAAGTGTGTGAACATACCGGCCATAGAAAAAACCACCTTGGTCACACCATATATATTTAAATAGAAAGGAAAGAGATAACAACGATGGGAGACAATAAAGGGAAAGGTGATATCTGCTCTCATGTACCGTACCCATCTCCAATCAATATAAATGCATCGTTAGGTAGATGTCCCATGTTCGGGTTGAGCCATACGTGTAAGGTTGCCCTTGAACTGTAGAGCATCGCTCTGAATCTCATCCCTTCCCTCCTGTCTTTCTCTAATCAGGTCTCCTGTGATCGTCGTAGTCCACTGCGACCATCGTGCCCAAGCTGAACATCACCGTCGACTTGCCTTAAGGCACCTCTGATGCCTGTGGTGACCCATTCTCTCTTTCACACACACGAAACGAAACGGTGACCCTAAATGGGTACAGGGTATGGAAACGAGACCTCCAATTCAGAAAAATGAGGGGAAACATGGAAAGCATGGAGAAAGTATCCAATGCGTCCATCATTAGACATTATATTAATATGAATTCACAAGGTCAAAGCACGTGACCCATTGATGTAAACAACATGACCTCTTAATTTCTTCAAGGTGATTTCAAACTCACTTTCGTATATTCCTTAAAAATTCCACCACGCAATATCCGGGAAACTCCGATCGACCAACCGTGAAGAACGAGTCAATCATCAAATACTTTCCTCGGTGAGGAATCAGAAATCCTCGAGTATTTCTCATTACCCACCCAATCCGTTTATAACTTTTTGGGTCAATATGGCCCACCCAATGTCATAATCCCATGTTATGCCCGAAAAGGAAGCTTCAAACATTTAGAATTCTCCCCTCTTTCAGTCTTGTTTTTCCGTTGCTAAGTTCAAAGTAATCTAATTTGCGTTGAGGGCAGCATTCTCCTCCAAAACGAAGTTTTCCCCCACTGTACTTTTTGATAGGTAGATTCCAAGTTATGAAAGAACTTGACTAAGACTAATATAGGTGATGTCCATACTTGTGAACCACCAGTCAAAAACATAGTTGAAAGAAGTTTTCTCCAACCAGAGATAGAAGACCCTTTTGCCTCTAATAAGACTCAAGACCAGAATGAAAAATGAATAAGAGAAAAATAAAATCATACAAATCACTTTTGCTAGTTTTTGGTACTCGAGACAAGACAAGTACATCTTAAACTCCTAAAATAAAGATGTCGTAATTTTTGCGCATTATTCTAAGGTCTTAAATATTTATGCTTCCATTTTACTTATTCTTGTTTGAATATCACAGTCAAAATCAAGAAGGTAAGCGAATTGAATTAAATCAAGAGGGATTATATATGCTTATTTCTTCAATATAAACGTATTGAATTTCAATTAAATTGACATATACATACATATCAGTTTTAACCTTTTCAAACCAAACTCCAGACCTAATTTAAGGCTCAATGAAAAAGTGTTTTATGTGATTGATATACCATATGACAATGACAATCCAATGTCGGCGATCAAACATATTAATTTCCGCTCTGTGAACCTCATCTCTTACTCAACATCATGTGTGTATGCATCTCAATTTTGATCAATTGCTTATAACACGTGTTAATGCCATACACGCGGTGTGCATCCGTCATACAAAACGGTGGTGGTTTCGGCTAGAGAGATTTGGCATCAACTCAGCTTGCCAAAGCCAGCGATTAATTATTATTCTTTTTTTGTAGATATATTGCCTTGACAAGTGGGTATAGAGTTTGGACAAGAGTTCTTGAGTTCAAAGTTAAGCCCGCCCGCAGAATTTCCCCCAAGCCTCAAGCTCAGCCTGGCCCGGCCTGCATATTAGATAAGTCTACCGGCCACTCAAAAGTGGCAAAGCAATGTCAGCAAAGGCACCTAGAGGCATCTATAGATATCTGTTTTTCATGCACATTGTCATTTTATGTCCATTCCTCACGTATAAAAAGCATGTAACTGCATGTGTATAACTGGTAATTAAGTAAGAATACAGTTATTTCTTGATTAGTGTTTGCATAGACAAAACTCTTTAAGTTTATCTCGAAGAGCCCGTCGAAGAGAGAAGATGCTTGGTACCAAGGCTATGGACCCTCTTTTGAAAAGAAAAAAAAAGTATTTTAAAAGTAGGCTTTCATTAAAATAAAAAGAAAGAAAGTTGAATATGTAGACTAAGATATTGAATAAAAATTGCACGAAACGGAAATGTGATAATATTTCAAGAGAACTCAGTCAATACATTTTACAATTAAAATACAATGAACGAGTATATCGATAATAGATGGAACTTGATACTCTATAACTATACTTCACCGATCTTTTATTCTTTATAATTTTATTTTCTTTTCAAATAAATATCTTTGTTCATTTCTAAAAAATTATGTAATTTTTATATCTTTTAGATATTTATTTTGTTTATATCTTTCAAAATTTGGTATTCCAAGTCTGGAAAAAATGAATTTGCTTTTTTTTTCTTTTCAAATAGATAGTAAATCTACCCCTTGTGAAAGACAAATATATGTAGCTCAAGCCATATCTCTACTGCATATGTTATTTCAATTGGCGATGGGACGACCCGATTTAATATCACAATGAGGTTTAGTTTTTGTCATCTTCAAGGAAACTCCCTGCGTCAGAGGTTTGAAAACTGGACCACATGTCTCAGTCGCAATGATTGTCCTCTTGACTTTGCTGTCTTTCATTTAATTTGGAGTATAAATTAAGCTGAGTATCATTTCCTGGAAGTTTCTTGTCAGCTCTAATCTGACTTCCTTATGTTATGTTGCCACGTGAAAATGATCACATGAGAGAAATTAATTTGGGTGACTTGCAAAACCATCCTCAAGTTTCACTCTCATATTAATTTGCATTCTCTGTTTTTAAAATCTGAAATCAGTATCATGCCCCTGAAAACCTAGATAAAAGGACTAAAATACCCTCCTTTTAAAAAGAGTAGAAAAAAGTAAAACCATGCTAGCTCTACCAGCATATTACCTCGGAATTGACCCCTTTGACCTAAAACAAGCCGCCGCCACCCATTTACTCGCCATCTGTGACTGGAGACACTCGCACTAGCACTGGCATCGCCGCCATCATTATGACGTCTCTCTCTGACACATATAAGGGTATATTTGATAATGTTTCTATTTTTGAAAATAATTTTTTTTTTAAAATACAATTTTTTTATTTTTATTTTCGAGAACAGTTTCTAAATATTTTAAGATATTTAGTAACTATATAAAATTTATATTCCTGAAACAGAAATATATTTGGTATGACCTCAAATTTTTTTTTACTTAAAATTTCTTTTGATTTATTAATAATTTTATTGAATTTTTTTCTTTTCTTTTTTCTTTTTCTTCTCCTCCCTCTTAGCCGGCCGCCAACCTTGGCCATGGTCGACCAACGACAACCAAACGAGGGCTAGCAAGGCTCGAGGGCCCTCACCTAGCCACGGTGAGGCTCCCCAAGCCTCGCCGGTGGCAGCGAGGTCGCTGGCCAACTTTGAGGCCGACAACCGACTAGGGGAAGAAGAGAGGAAGAGAAAGAAAAAAAAAAACTTATTTTTTGTTTCTTGAGTTATTCTTGGAACAAAAAATAATTTCGTTGTTGTTTGTTATTTCTGTTTCAAATATATTCCCCAGGGCAATTTGTTTCCGGGAACAAAATAAATTATCAAACGCATTTTTGTTCTATTTCTGTTCCGAATGACAAAAGAATAGAAATAAGTGTTTCTAGGAGCGTTACCAAACAGCACCATAGTGTCACAAAAGCACAAAACCATCAAGTCCATCTCAAGCTGCCGTCCACCTAACCAGATCGCCATCCATCTCGATGTGTTGTCCACTAGCACCACCACAAGCTCATTATGGCCAGATCTTGATGCCATGGATGACCTCGAGTAGCTCGACATCAAATCAAGGTCGTCAAGACGTTGGCAACCTTGATCTAAGGTCCTCGATGAGTTCAACAGTCATGGCAACGTCGCCACAGCATGGAGAGAGAAACAAGCAACCGAGAGGAGAGAGGACATTTCAATATACTCGTTGGTCTATAAGCATGTCATCACAGTCTTATTAGCTAGAGGCCACAAAGTTTCTCCACATGATGTACTAAATATTGTAAACATAAGTTGGCTAGAAGATCATTCACGATATAATTTGAACTTATGATCTCATAATAGACACCATTAACTATTAGGTTACTACAAAGTTGAGCATGGAAGACTACATTGATTATATTTATATATACAACCGATTTGGTTGCAGTTATTGAATAAGACTGTAATATAATAGCTATTGCCTTGTAATGTAATATCTAGAGTTGCAATAAAAATTTCACCATTTGGTTTGAATAATGAAATACCTACTGCATAGCTTGATTTCGTGAATACACCTAGAAGACGAGGAAATACCATTTGAAAAATGCCTAAAATCATAATTAGAGGTGATATATTGATTGTAACTAATATCAAACGTGATACATTAGATTAGCACCGCATATATATTATCTGATATCATCCTTTATCATGTCAAATATCTTTTTATTATATAATAATATCTTATGATCTTCATGAAAATTTAAGCACATAAATTATGATATATATAATGTATTACGTCAATAATTTGTTTTGTAGCCAATCATAAGTGTAATATCCCATAAATATCAGGATATTACCATTTAATATGTGAATTTTTATCTACTATTTAGGAATTAATTTGTGGGTATGATTAAAAGCTAATCATATAATATGTTATTATATTATAGTAAACATTATATCATTACATAATCAGTAGCGTGATTGAAATAAAATTAATCTAACAATTCGATGATCAGTTAATGTAATTAGCAATTGAGATTGTCATCACATTACAAATAATACGATATTTAATTTCAAACAGTTATACTTAATAGTAAGTACCTAATATTATGCTACATTATATTAAGAATATTTTTATATAAAATAATTATGTATGTAAAAGATGGAATATTATTTAGAATAACTATTATTTTCTTTTTAACATTTTTTATTTATTAATATGTGATTATGTAAATGTAAATAGAATTTATTTACTTATAATTTACAACAAATTTCAATTATATTTGATATAACCTAAATTGGTAGAATGAGTGGGAGAAAATAGATGAGTATTTTAGGAATGACCACGCTGCAATAGGGATTACTAGTGGGGGGAACATGATCAATTGGGGAAGAAAAATGGAATCAAATTTTGAGATGTGATAACATTCTCTTTAAGGAATTATTTGCCCACAATGTTGTTAATGGTTATTAGGAAAAATCCTTCAAAATACAATAAAGTCTCAATGAGAATACCATATAGTATTTTGGGAATGACCATGCCATAATAGGGATTACTATTGGGGAAAATATGATCATTTTGAAAGAAAAATGGAATTAGACTTTATGGCGTGGTAACTTTCTTTCACGAACTATTTGCCCCATGATGTTACTAATAGTTACTAGCAAAAATCTTCTAGGATACAACAAAATCTCAATGAAAGTACCAAATAGCTGATCTTTCTTCATAACCTTTCAAAAGGAAACAATTGGAAACTATAACTATATATCTTTAAAAAGAAAACAAAATTGGAAGTTGAAACTATTGAATAGAAATGTTGAATAAATGTATTTGAATGGATATGACCTTTCATACATGAAAACGTTATGTTTCAACTAACACAAACTTTCAAAGGTTAGGAAGTTATTTCAGAGTAGACACAATCTTCCAAAGGTCGTAAGAAAGCTTAATAACCGTTAAGCAAAAATAATAAATTCAAAATTAAATAATAAAAAATAATACTCTTTCAATATAACATAATGGTTATTTTATAATTATAAATGAAAATTATAATAAACAAGGATTAGTGTCATATCTAGTCCACGTGCGCACTTACATATTTTCGATGTGGATAATGCATTTCTTAGTTTGTTTTACAAACAAATTAATAACAATCACACATTAATAACTATTACTACAAGCAAACACTACAATACGTAGATGCATCGTGTTTACTCTTATTTTCAGACAAATAAATATATTATTGGAATGAGTAAAGTTATATGACATGCTAAAGCGACGGTTAAACCTCTTAACGGGTTCAGGCAAGCTTTGATTAAGAACATGACGTATCGTTCATAAGAAGTACATCTGCGATTGTGGTGTGTTTTTCATGTAATGCGTTTGTTTATAAAGTTTAAGTACCCTTAGGAGCTGAACTCACGATTTTACTTTATGTAATGTCTGGGGCAAATAGCAACTTCACTGAAAAGTTGGGAGCCAGAGCAGTACGCGGTCAGTGTCTTGAGGGCGACTTCATTACTCGCTTAAGCAAATGAAACGTGTCTTTTTCATTTAAGAGATATTACCAGAAGTCATTATCAAATTGATTTACTGAGAATCTTAATTTAGTCCTGAGTCGTGACGAAGGAGAAAGAGTAGGTGGTCCTGAGTCGTGACGACGAAGAAAGAGTATACTTAAATATTTTGCTTCGTACAAAGTTTATATACATTTTGTATTTATCAAACTTCAATACATGCTTAAACTTTTGAATTGAATATTCTAATATGATATAGAGCCATATTCTATTTGTCAAATCCACATATTGTTCTCAACCCGATTTGCATCTCATATCACTTATTTATAGCATATACATGCTACTCATATACATATTGTTTCCATTCACCTATCAACTTAAATTTTGATATTGAATTTTTCAACAATACATAACTCATTAGAACAAATTAGAACGAACATGTACTTGATCAAAACACTTCTATCTAGGGGTGATCTATTTCCAGTCTAGTATGGTTCCATCTAGGAATCAAACTGGGAGGACCGGTTCTCAATTTTTGAGATCAAGGACAGGACCGGACTGATCAATCCGATTAGGTTCGGTCCAATCTGGTCCAATGGAACCGGTCATTTAACCCAAAAAAAAAAAAAAAACCCACTTGAGTTGTTACTATTTTTAGGTTTATTGCTATTTTAAGAAACAGAAAAATATTTTTTTTTTAAAAGAATCAGTCCAGTCCGATCCGGTCCGGACCCCTCCGGAACCAAGAAACTTAACCGAAAATCACTAGTGCCATTTTTATAGAATCGGGAATTGGACCGATGCTCCCGGGAACCAGACCAAACTAGCCAGTCCAGTCCGGTCTACGTAGTTCCCGATTCGGTTAGTCCAATATGCTCACCCCTACTTCTTTCTGAGTAGTACCAATGTGAACAAAAAGCAACTTGTATTCGATATTCTATTTCATGTTCATGGATCTGCAAAACAATGGAAGATTGTGGATGCAACTGTGAAAACCCTAAAGCAAAAATTGGACATTGGTCATGGACTGTGAGGTTTATCGTAGGAGGGCCACAGGACCCTACTACCATGGCCCCCCACTTAAGACGTGTTAATAACGCAGAGATTCGAACTCATTCCCTCACGCGATAAGGTAGTAGAGCTCAACCAACTGCGCTATTAGTAGATCTTTTGATCTCGCTATTAAGTCTAGATACTTTGTTTTGAAGTGATAGACTCTGGAGAACGGAAAATTGAGAAAATGTATAGGAAATGTTGCTTTCTATCACTTTTCACGTTGTATAAACGAAGAGACCAAGTTGAGGCCTTAGTCAACTTTAGTGACAGTTCATGCATGCAGTCCGGCTTCGAAGCACCATCCAGGAAGGAGGAATAATAATAACATGAATACAATGGAGTGCAAGTTTTAACTCATGCGAAAAGCATTTCAGATTCTCAACCAATCTCCTTACCCCTTTTTTTTTTTTTAAATTAAAAAGGTATTTTCTATATTTGAATTTGTTCATTTGAAATATGAATTCTTTTACTTTTTTATTATTTGAGATCAGTGCACCAAAAATCCTAAAATTTGTCAGTAATTTTTAAAATTTCTAAGATTCAATTGCACTTTCGTAACAAATGTTAGACTTGATTACATTAATTTTTTTAGAACTTGATTACACTTTGGTAATAAGATTTAGGACTTGATTGCACTTACTTTATTATTTAAGGATATTCCAAGTTCGAGCCTATCAACATCTCCGGTTGGCCCTGCTTTTACTCAAAAACTTAAATTAACGAGTTATAGGCCAACTACGATATTCTAACCACTCCAAACTATACAACTTTTTTGATGTGGGATTTTTCTTCAAACACAACTTCCACTTAAATCTTGACATTTTCATCCCTAATTTAATTGCATGAAGAATAAACCAAATGAGATTCAAGCTTATATGTTTAAGCGGATAAAGAATAAACCAACTAAGATTCGAGCTTCTACGTAAGAAATTTTGCATGAAATTCTGGTATGAATTTCGCACAAAAAGACAGATGTAATGGAAAATTTTGCAGAAATTTTCAACATGTGTAGTTGAAAAAATGAAAGATTAACTTTTCACGCGTCCATCACATGAAAATTGGCTTGGGCGTCTATTTACTGCTGTCATTCTCAGAGAAATGTCCCAGTTGAACATTAGTCAATGAATTGCCCGCGTGAAATGGGACATACGACACATCCTAAAACAGTAGTGTGTGAACATACCGACCATAGAAAAAAACCACCTTGGTCACGCAATTCATAGGGGAATAGAAAGGAAAAAGAGGACAACGATGGGAGACGATGAAAGGAAGGCGAATATCTGCTCCCATGTATTGCACCCATCACTTATCGGTTTGAATGCGATGTAGCACGCACGCCGTGCGTCCGGATTGAATCATAATTAGAAAGTCATGTCTATCGCCCCTTCCCTCCTCTGTCTTTCTCTGATCGGATCTCTTCTGATCTTCGAGGAGACACCACCGTCGACCAACCTCGAGCCACCTTTGATGCTGGTGGTTGCTTCCATCATCATAATTATCACAATAATATGTTCCTAATCTTCAAAGCATATGACCCATTGACGTAAGTCACACGACCTCTTAATTTCTTCAAGGTGACTTCAAATTCAATTTCCTCTATTCATTAAAAAAAAAAAAAATCAACCCAACAATATCCGCGTAACTCCGATCGACCGACCGTGAAGAACAGGTCAATCATCAATTACTTTTCTTGGTAAGAAATTAGAAATTCTCTTGAATTTTCCTTGTGACCCATCCAATCCGTTTATAATACTTTGGGTCATTTATGGCCCACCGATGTCAAGAAGCCCATGTTATGCACAAAAGGGAGGCTTGGAACATCGAGGGTTTTCCCCTTTCCCAGCCTCTTTTTCTGTTGCTTTGTTCAGAGTAACCTAATTTGCACTGAGGGCAATATTCTCCTCTTAAAAGAGATTTTCCCTAACTATACTTTTGATCAGTGGATTACAAACTGTCAATCAAACTTGGCTAAAACTAAATACAAGTGATGTCCATACTTGTAAACCATCATCTAAAAACATAGTTGAAGGAAGTTTTCCCCAATTAAATATGAGAACAAACGCGACTCTTTTTGTGTTTGATGAGTCACACAGGTTGTAGTGGAAAGGGAATAAGAGTAAGACAATGATCGCTTTCGCTAGTTTCGAGACTCGAGAAAATCACATCTTAAGCCACTAAAGATCTCGTGTCATAAATTTTGCTCATTCTAAGGTCTTAACATTTATGCTTCTATTTACTTATTATTGTTTTGAATATAACAATCAAAATCCAAAACTTAGAATCAAAGAGGGGGAGTAAATTACAATAAATTGGAGAGGGATTATATGTGCTTGCATTCTTTGACATAAAACATATCAAATTTGAATCGAATCATATATACTATAGAGTTAAACATTTTTACACCAATCTCTAGACTTGATTAGAGATTATATGTCTTGACAACGAAAAAAGTACTTGATGTGATGAATATACCACATGGTAAGCATGACCTAGCAAAACCAATCAAGCTTGCTATGAATCTCATATTTATTTGACATCATATTTGTATGCATCTCACTTTTGATTAATCAATTACATCACGCGTTACTGTCACGTGATGTGCTTTCGTCACATAAAATGCTCGTGGTCATAGTTGGAGAGTTTTGGCATTGAAATTGCGAGCTACCAAGTAAGTCTACCCCACAACGAATATATTATTTCGGGACATCCCGTAATTGAGCCTCTTCAAATGGAGCTTGCGAAAAGCTTGTGATTTTTTTTTTCTCTATGTGGAAATTTTTGCCATGAC
Source organism: Eucalyptus guilfoylei (assembly GCA_016097605.1). Lineage (NCBI taxonomy): Eukaryota > Viridiplantae > Streptophyta > Magnoliopsida > Myrtales > Myrtaceae > Eucalyptus > Eucalyptus guilfoylei. The sequence continues at coordinate 31,550,695 of CM027866.1, read as the reverse complement.
TAGTGGTTGTAGAGTTTTTGGACAAGAAACTTCTAGAGTTCAAAGTTGAGCTCGCCGGCCTGGCCCGTACATTAACGAGTCTACAGGCCAACGCAAGTAAAGGCGTCTAAAGGGGGAGTTCAAAAATTCCCCCTTTTTTGACTCCGCCGTGGATAATGGTCTCTCTAATTCCTAGACTATACTAAAATTAGATGGACTGTAATTTCACGCAACCCTAATCACTTTTTCAGCTGCTAATTGCGCTGTGGGTCAGGAGAAGGAGCAACACATCTCCGTTAAGCAAATGCCAATTGAGCATCCCGAGAAGTCTCACCCAACCCTACCCAACTCTTTCGAATTCAAACGGTTGATTGTGTGGGACACGTTGCGATTAGCTTTTCTTTGTGGTCCTTTTTTTTTTTTTTCCTTTTTGTCTATTGCCAAGAAATGGGAATAAAGTTTTAAAGTGGGACCTGACAACAGCAACTTTTGGTGATGCTTCGTGAGCTGGGCTTCCATTCCTGTACACTGCTAGATAGATTTCTGTTTTTCGTGTCCATCGGCATTTCATGTCCATTCCCCGCGTACAAAAAGCATGTGACTGCATATGGATAGCTGGTCCTTAAGTAAGAATACTATTATTCTTGGATAGGGTTTATAAAGACAAAACTCTCTTCAGTTTATCTTGAAGAGCTTGTCAAAGTGAGAAAATACTCTATATTGAGGGTATTTACATTATTGGTCTATAAAATTTTCCTGATTTTATGATCATTGAAACTTGCCATGCATTGATTTTGTTCGAGTGATTTGTTCACCAGTTGTCCATATCAACGCACACTCTTTATCACGTCACTGCCACCATCACCAAAGACCCAAGCTTCAACACACTCAATGCCAATCCACTTTACAACTAGTCCATCGAACACCAACCCATCCCCCAAAAAATGTTTTCTCAAGGAATCAGAGAAAACCCTAATGAACAATGCTTAAAAAAAAGTGGGACTTCTATGCTTAGCACCCGTTGCCAAACCAAAATGATGCTCAGCCTAAAGTTCCTTTGACTCTCGTTTACTATATTGTGATTCCATGTCCGTTGGCACTGCCCACCCATGAAACCCTAATTTTATAACGGGGCAATCCCTTTCACATTTTTCTTGTGGCCTAAGCTCCCGCCCGCATCAGGTATGTTTGCCTAACGACCGTCTCTATCATATTCTTCCGTGAAATTATTCCGACCCAATAAAGGCCAAAAAGCACAAAACCAAGCCTTCCCCACCACCGCCCACCACACCTCTGTCCGCCACCTTCACTACCACCACTACCTTTATTCATTCACTCTAACTCTCCAAGGCCAAAACCCCCCAAGATTTCTGACTTTTAGCCCTACCTCTGGCTAGTAAGCTCCCAAATCCCGCCACGTGTCCTCCGTGTCCACTTTTGTCCTCTCTCTTTCCCACTTCTCGAAGCAGCGTCTTTTCCTTAGCCCTTACTCTTTCGCTTTTTTCCCTCTCGTGTCTCTCCACCTGATAAAGTGGCAACAAACTTACTAACCGCTCCACTCTATATAAGCCCCCATTGACCCCTCTTGCTCTTCTCCATGCCTAAACCACTGACTTATCTCTTGAACCATTCTTGAGCAGACTTTGACAATCGCTCTCTGATTTCGCGCACCCGCCACTGCATTTTCTTGAACTGATCATCGAGTTGATCTCTTGAGGTTTATTTTCAGTTTCTATCCTCTTGCAGATTCAGTGGACCATTTTGAGAAGATGAAGAACAAGGTATCTACAATGCTGAAGCAGATGCTAGCGGCCTTGTCCTCGATGGCCAAGTCGAAATCGGTGGCTCTCAGGAGGAAGACGGACGCCCTCCGGACCCGCCTCATCATCTTCTCGCTGTTGCACCACGACAAGAAGTTCTTTGTCAGCACCCTCTCTCACAAGCTCCAGAACCTCCTCTTGCATCAACACCACCACCACCACCACCACGAGGAGAAGCCCCACGAGGAGGCCGACGAGGCCGACCTGGCGGCGGAGCAGCCGAGCGAGAATGACATTGTTAGTTACTGCACCAGTGAAGCCCTGGTGCACGAACCGATGCCTGTTCCGACTCACTGCGAGCCGGCCAAATACGAAGAAGAAGAAGATGATGGTGGTGATGATGAAGATGACGAGAAGTACCTAGATCTGACACACACGTTGTTTGACGATACCGATGACTCGTCGTCGGGTGGGTCGGTAATCGAGTTGGCGAAGCACTCCAAGGAATACAGAGGAGAGGAGTTCGTGCTGGAGAACGAGATCGACCACGTCGCGGATCTGTTCATAAAGAAGTTCCATCGGCAGATGAGGTTGCAGAACATGGAGTCTTTCAAGAATTACCAGGAGATGCTCCAAAGAAGCGTCTGATTATCGACCGTCATTAAGGATTGACCGTTATTTCATAATGGCATGACTTCATGTGCAGTTGTATCTAACGTTTAAAAAGAGGAAGAAGAAGAAGAAGATCAATCTTGCCAATAACAAAGTTAGTCGGCAGTTGTTGTTTTGGTCTCTTTAATTTTGTTTTTGGCCTCTCATATTGAGAGATTACGAATATCTTCTGGTCGGTTTTTGGATAAAAGCCAGAAGAAGTGTTGTAATTTGGCCTTTCCCCCATATAATAAGACTGAGCTCTTATGGAGACTTTTGTACTTCTTTCCTTCCTGAAGCAAACTCTTACTTTTTTCCCCTGAACCTTTTTTTTTTTCTTTTTTTATCTTATCATCAAAAGTGAAAGTATCGTAACAAGGAAGTAAGTCAGCACACCTTATGGTCACATTTAAAGCTTATAACTTTTGGCACCACCCGTTGACGCGATATATAATCGTGCCTGCTCGTGTCAAAGTCAAATGGTCCTTGCGGTAAACAATTCGACTCGTTTATATATGAATAATCAACGTGCTGTGTGCGAATTAACCTTTTTAATCCGTTTTTGACATGTTTAGGTGTGCTTAGTTATTTGGATATGACATGTAACCCATGCAACATGGTACTTTTCGACATGCTCCGATATGTTCATACAAATATTGCACGTTTACATTGAAGTGTCCATACCTCAAACTTGCGAAATTATTGTATCGTGTAACCCGCTCAATAAACATCTCGTGTTTGGGTTTTAATATCGTGAGACGATTAACAAACGTGATGAGACATTATTACAAGGCAACAAGATTACAACACGAAGGCACGGAATTAATGGCCCTCATCGCATGATCCTAACATTATGAATCAAGAGGATGGAGATTTTTTTTTTTTGGTTGAAAATCACTTTAGATTACTAATTCAAAGATAAATTACAACCAGTACCAAATTCAAGACTTAAAATTAACCAAAGGGAACGAGAGGGATAAGTAACCCAGTTGGATGATAGGGTTCCAGCTCGATGGGCCTTGGCTATCCAATCTGCAATACGATTTGCTTCTCTGGGCTCATATTTTAGTTTAATTCCTGCTCCTAGTTGAGCCAATAGAAGACCACAATCCTGAATGATGGACCTAGAAGTCCAAGGGATTTCCATTTGGCCCATGACACAATTCACAACATCTAAATTGTCTGAAGCTATCTCCACGTGCAAAAGACTTTGACTTCGGTGTACTTATGCATAACTCAACTCACGCCTCAACTTTATCCATGAGAAAGCTTCTTTGATTGCTAGGGTTTCAACTACAAAAAGCAAAGGGGGCTCGGATTTGCCTTGCAAACCCATCTACGAGAGTTCCATCTTCATTTCTACAGATCCTCACAACCGATCCTTCCCATTGTGGAGTTACACCATGAGCCGTCGATGTTCAGTTTCAGAGATCTTTGAGGCGGTGGGTTCCAGCTTTTCGTTGGAGGACGGATCGCTGAGTTTGAATAGCTATATCTTCCGCCATCCCCGTGTTATTATTATTATTATTTTAAAAGTTAAGTTTCTCTAACCAGTTTTGTGATTGTTGGATTATAAGCATCGATTTATTCCATTTAAGCAGGTATTTTATAGATCGTACAAGTTTTTGTTTATGAGAATGCCAATTTTTGGCTCTAGCTATAGCCGGGGCCAAATTGGACTTGAGATACTGCGGTGTCCGTCCCAGCTTGCACTGGAGAGCAATTCGATAGGCCGACTTGGGCCGCCGAGTCTCTTGTTGATGAGCCATGTCACCAAAATTCTACTGAAAAGGATAAATCTATCAATAATTAACTTGGAACTTTGTTTTCCATCTTTTTTATTTATTGAGATAATGACGTAAATGATTTTTGAATTTTGGCCCACTGAATAATATGATTCCTGAATTTTTTATAAGTATTAATACTAGTCTCTGAATTATATGAGAATAACTAATGTTATTCTTCCATTATTTTAAATTAAGGGATAATAGTGAATATTTTTATATAGTCTAAAGGACTGGTTTAAACATGTACCATAAGTTCAAGAACCGCATTGAATAAACTAAAATATCATGGATAATTCATTGGGCTAAAGTTTATGGACCACATTAAACAAATTCAAAAAATTCAAAAGATTACAATGCATATTTGGCCAAAGTTTAGGGAAAACTTGTGTCATTTTCCTTTTATTTATATGATTTTTGATTTTCTTCATGTACTTAAACTATTAGTGTACTTAGAGTATATTTGTTTGAGTTAAAAAAAAATTTCTAAGAATTGGTTTTCTAGATTTTCACGCATTTGATTTGCTAATGGAAAATGATTAACTAATGAAAAATTATCTACAATCAAAGAATACATACCGTCAATTTTAATTATGAATATACTCTTTATTTTTTTAGCAAATATAAACGCGCGCACACACACACACACACAAAGAGAAAACAAATATAGATGCACATCTTAAAATGATTGCTAATATTTTTTTTTTTTATAAAAATGAGATTATTTTCATTGTCCATGAATTTGTTTAAATATAATTTGGTGTTGATAATGAAAATATTTTTTGTTATCTAATTATTTCAAGTTATATGAGCAATCATTTTTAAGAAAATATTTTTTAAATCATTCACTCTTCGCGAAACAAATAAAACTTGATAGTATTATCATGTCATCACTAACTATCCCAGTCAATAATTATTCATCAGTTCACGGCTTTGCATGACATAATTCGGTAGTAGATGTATTAGTCTTGGGATCTATTGACTTATGACAGTGCGTGTTGCGCCACATAACTATATATAAAGCCAGTGCACAATACATATATTTTCCACTTATTACATGCTTTTCTTGTGTAAATTAAGGACAATATTCAATAGCTTTGTCGTTAGGTCACCTTCAATTTCGACTGGGAAGCTCCTGATTTTCTGTCAATTTTCACGCATCACGTGCTCAGAACTTTGAAGGGTGACAAGTTGAATTAGTACTCTCTGCTCAGCTAAACGAAAACTGTCTTTTTGGGATCGCGCACGCTAATTAATGTCGTAAAAAAATATAATAATAAAACTGATAAATCTTAGTGGCAGCAGCAGAAGCATTATTAGCTAAGATTATTTAAAGTGTACTAACTTTTTGGAGTTATCAATCCCCATTAATTGTTATGGTGATCAGACAATATATAACCAAAGAGGCAAAATCAGATCTATTTCAACAATTAAGAACAGCCCACCATCGATTCGATGATGGCTTACACGAGTCACTAACGGTGAAGCTTCCTTCTTGTGAAATTCTTTTCTTCTAATAAACTCCACTATATTAAGAATAAAAAATAAAAAATAAAAAATAAATTCTGCTATTAAATAACATTAAAACAAAATTTACTATCTTATGATGTGTTTATTTTGCTGAAAATGATTGATTAAAAAAATATTTTCTTAAAAATAATTATTCATATCACTTATAAAAGTGATCGCACCAAAAAAAAATCATCATTTACGAAAATGAAATATTTTTCATTGAATAATTATTTCAAAAGATATAAGTAATTATTTTTCAAAAAAAAAAATCCAAATCTTTCATTTTCCGTAAAATAAATGGAACATCAAATCTATAATTAGTTTCTATTAGTGATTGTTGTTTTCTATATTTTAAATGTAGCAATACTATCAGTCTTTCATTTCCCCAAAATCTATGATTTTGAAAATATTTTCTTAGAAATAATGGTATATATCACTTATAAAAATGATTGAACGAAAAGAAAGCTTCATCGTTCAAGAAAATGAAATATTTTGCATTGACTAATTATTTTGAGCAATACAAATAATCATGTTTAGTAAAATGATTTTTAAATTATTCATTTTTTACCAAATAAGGAGAGCGTTAATCTAAAGTTAGTTTCTATTAGCGAATGTAGATTTCCCAAATTTTAAATGTAGTAATAATGTCAATCTTTTATTTGTTTTTTTGGTCATGTCTACGATTAAAGATTAAAAATAAAGCTGAAACTGATAAGTTTTAAATAGAGGAGGACAGGATAGATTTGTGGGAGGAGCACATGGCTGATCGGGTGCCCACGATTCAATCTTAGATTTCTAGGGTTTAAAAAATTTGGAAAAATCCATCCCACGTTCTGCTGCAGAAATCGAGCCCTGAAGTTTGTGTCCATAGAGTCACAAGGCTTCCCCATTTCCAATGTCTAGGAGTAGGTCATGAGAGGACGAAATCCCAACTTTCTCTCGATTTATTTATTTTTGCTCACCCAACCCAAAATAGGCTAGGAATATAACATGTGATGCCGTGAAAAAAAAGGGTTTATATAACGAAGCCGTTATGGAGGAGATTAGCTCTAGCTTCTTACAAGTTCAATTCTTTACTGTCATTTGGTCATGTGAATCGCGTATGAGATCCGGTACAATAATTATACATCTGACACAAGCAAGAATTTTTCAATTCAATATGTCGATACTTGGGCGTCATAGTGGGGCAGTTTTAGAAAGAAATGCTTATCATTTTATTACAGTAAATTCAGAAAATCTCTAGAGGAAGAGCCTCTGCAATTCCAACTCTCAAATTGAACTTTGGCCTTCTGCCCATGATGTTGTACTAAGGTAGCCCAGGAAAGGCGAACATCACCACATGAAACAGACGATGTCGTGACATGCCTCGATCGAAAGAGGAAATGTGAATGTATTGTCACACAACCTGTCTATAATCTACGATGTGACATAACATGATACATGGAAAATCATGAGCGAGATGAATGAATTGAGTTAGTCATCATAGCAAGAAGGCGTCCTCTCGCTTTGCTCCAATGAAATTGTTCTCTCCTCTCTGATTTCCGAGGCCGCCTAACACGTCCAAACGCAACCCGAAATCGGACACCGCGCAACCCAAACCGTCCTAACTTGCAGGCGAACGGTTCCTGGCCGGTCGATAGACGACTGCAAACGATGTCTGGTCTCTCTCGATGCTAACAACAAAAGCAAAACGTACCTTGGAAAAGCTAGCGAAAGGTGTCGAGCTCGAGAAGATTTCACTTTCTTTATTCATGGTCCGCGGATTTAGGCCATACCCCCATGTTCTCTGACCAACAAGAATCTCTCTTTTCCTCTCTCTTTCGGTCCCGTTGCATTGTTCTAGAGTAAGATGCCATATAATACACACGAAAACCCAAATTCCGTCTGCCTATAAGTACGTGAGCTTGGCTGGTCTAAGGTTATCCTGTGTCTTGACAGCGAACCATGGCTTCTTTTCTGTGGTTTCTGTGCCTCGGCTTCTTGCTTCTTGCCTCGACAGTGAGGAGCGCCGCGCCGAAGAAGCCTGTGGACGTCCCGTTCGGCCGGAACTATGTGCCGACTTGGGCGTTCGATCACATCAAGTACCTCAATGGGGGTTCCGAGATTCAGCTCTCTCTCGACAACTACACTGGTAAGAACATTGCGGTTAAGTACTGGTGCAAGATCTCATCGGACCAGATTTCATCGGTCATTAGATCGATCAGGGTTGCGCGCTCCATTCCAAGAATGTAGCTACTTTAGTTAGTATGCCGAAATTTTCGAAAAACAGATGCGAATCTGTAATAAAAGGAGAACAGAATCGACAAAATCTGTCAAAGCGTAAGCTTTTTCGCTGTCACTTGCTCTTACTCTGTTTTCCTTTTGACATTGCCTCTGCTTGTGAAGGGACTGGCTTCCAATCCAAGGGTTCCTACTTGTTCGGCCACTTCAGCATGCAAATAAAGATGGTTCCTGGCGATTCGGCAGGCACGGTCACCGCATTCTACGTAAGTCGCTCCCGTTTCTTCTATAATCCAAGCAATATCTCACTCTAGTTTTGAAGATCGCCGTTCATTATTTGAGGAATTATAATCGGAAACTCGTGGATCTTGTGTTGTTGTTGCAGTTGTCATCTCAGAACTCAGAGCACGACGAGATAGACTTTGAGTTCTTGGGGAACAGAACTGGTCAGCCATACATTTTGCAGACCAATGTGTTCACCGGTGGGAAAGGAAGTAGAGAGCAGAGGATCTATCTGTGGTTCGATCCCGCCAAGGACTATCACTCCTACTCTGTGCTCTGGAACATGTATCAGATTGTGTAAGTCCGTTTCCCTTCACTCGACCCATCTGACTCGCTGTGAGAAGCGAGTCAGGCCACATCGGCTTATGATAAACCGAGTCTGGCTCGACCTTGTTAATACTTGAATCAAGCAGAGAATGAGCTTCGGTGAAGTCTAGTGGATCGGTCATTCTGATTTAATCCGTTTAAAGATTCCAACTGTAACGATAATCAAATTTATCTTTTAATTGCACTTGGCACTCTGTTTGCTCCAATGCCAATCTACAATTTTTGAACCACAGATCTTTTTTATGCTAAATGAAATATTCTGCTCTAATTGTGTCTCCAAAATGTGATGTACCCAACAGGTTCTTTGTGGATGAGGTGCCCATAAGAGTATTCAAGAACAGCAAGGACCTCGGCGTGAAGTTCCCCTTTGACCAGCCGATGAAGATCTACTCGAGCCTGTGGAACGCCGACGACTGGGCCACGCGTGGGGGGCTCGAGAAGACCGACTGGGCCAAGGCCCCGTTCGTGGCTTCCTACAAGAGCTTCCACATCGATGGCTGTGAGGCCTCAGTCGAAGCCAAGTTCTGCGACAGCCAGGGCAAGCGGTGGTGGGACCAGAAGGAGTTCCAGGACCTCGATGCCGAGCAGTTTCGGCGATTGCGGTGGGTCAGAGAGAAGTTCACCATCTACAACTACTGTACTGATACAGTTAGGTTCCCCAGTGTGGCTCTAGAGTGCAAGAGGGATAGGGACATATGAAATTCTTTCTTCTTTGTTCAATCTTTTATGGTAGTTCTTTTTAGGGAACTTATCAGATTTAACTTCATCCCTTCGACGATGGTGTTGCGGAATTTTGTTATCTCTAGTGTGTAATAATCGACTCGATTGTTTGTCAGCAACGTTTTCTATCCATTGTCTCTATTGTTCGGTTTCTTGACGGGACACAGACAACCATCAGGACCCTCATGACTCGGAGAGGATTTTCATGATCCTGCTGACCCGCGATCTTCTGCGATTTCCTTCCGAGAAAGATAATCGAATCAAAGATGATATGCATTCTGGACTGATGGTCCGGGAAGTTCCTAATCTTGAATTGCTCTTGAACCAGACAACCGGAAATTGTTCAGACAACTGCGAATGAAAGGAAAAACAGAACAGATATCCTATGAGTTTGATCCAATCTTTTGAGTTTTGTCTGCAACATTAGAGGCGATGTTTTGGATCACAACCCGCCAATCTCTTCACTTGTATCTCCATTTTTGTTTCGTTAAATCAAGAAGCATGATCGCTGCGTGGAGTTATTGTTGCTGATGATGGACTGGACAAGGAGTGAACGAGTTTCTAGGAGTACGCCACTTGACTCAAAAGGTCAACTCTGTTTCAAGATTCGTTCCTTCCAACAATGACTAAACTAGGAAAGAATGGTTATTAATCACATGGAGTCCATTTTGTTGACCCATTTCTTTCCCACAGCTAGATGTTCTGGCTGACACTTGATCATAAACTAATACCTCTAAATCTATTCCCGAGGGAGGCTCATTGAGGGTAGGTCGCAACAGATATGATTCTCTCAAGGCAACAAGAACCAAAACAAATATATAGTAAAAAATGCCGAGTTTCTCGGATGAAGACTCGGTTTGAGAACTCGATTTGCAACGCATTTCATTGAATTGAGTCTTCTCAATTTTAGTTTATTGTGAGATTTGATGGAGCGTGCATTTTATATTGATTGCAGTTACATGAACTGTTGGATCGTATGGATTTCACAACCTGCCTAATCCAACAGCACGTGCATGTTAGCTTTCATGTGAACCGGGATCACATGAGAGATTTCCAATCGAACTGTCCTTCTTCCAACTCTTTTGTAGCCCTTCTCACGAAGACTCACAGATCAACAATTTTCCACATCATCTTTGCGGATACAAACAGAGCATACAGGTTTTCATTTACATGTCTCGAAATGATTGTATTTTACACATGTTACCGACACATCAATTGATTCCATCGGCGACATCGGATCTAATAATAACAAGCCAAGAGAGCGAATTGCTCTGATCACGGCTCGACAACCCTCCCTAGAGATGCTCTTACCTTACTCTCCACTTTCATTTCATAGTCGTCTATCGATGCAGTCCAGACAGGCCAGACTCGAGATGGACATCAGCAAGTTACAGGCGAGCTTGGTGACAGTAACGCTCTTTTTACTTCTTCAAGGAAACAAGAACATCATCCAGGGCTCGATCTCGAGACTTGCTCTGTGGACGGCATGGTCGGCAAACTTACATGCCCACCACTATTGCCGGGCAACGCCTCTTGGGCAGAGGTCTGCGGCCTCGCCTCAGTCTGAACGTCCAGGACCCTCCGCTTGATCTGCTGCCACTTCCTGGACTGGCGTCGTTTGAGGATGTAGTCCTCGGGTATGAAGATGTCCATGTTGCCTGATGAAACAAAGTCCGTCCCCTTCGTTTCCACTCCGCTTCTATGCTCCTTCTCTTTCCCATGAAAGTGCGAATCTTTATACGAGGGACACGATGTCATTGTCATAATCGGTGATCGCTTCGAATGATTCGCCTCTTTGAATAATTCTCATTCTCGTAGATGCCGTTTTGGCTCTGCTTTATTCGGCGATTCTGTTGTTTGTTCTCTTGGCTTGTTATGTAGTGGAAGAAAGAAAGATGGGATAATTGGAGTGTTGAAGTGCCAAAACTTGGTACGAAGAGATATTTAAATGTCTAAAGTTAGGAAAGTGACTTTTAATTGCCAAAATCGGAGCAAAATGGATCACTTAAGTGCCAACGGTAAGAAAATTGAAGTAAGTGCAAAACGATATCGTTTTGCACGCCGATGTGGCTAGATTAATGCAAAAACGACGTCGTTTAGCTTTTGACGTGGTAAATAATTAATATAAAAATTAATTAAATTAAATTTAAAACTAAATTTATTTAAAACATTTAAAATTTAAAAAAATTTAAAAAAAAAGGGAGAGAGGAGGCACGCGATCGAGGACTAAACCATCGTTATCGCCGAGAAGGGCTGGCGACAGTGCGAGAAGCGTCGGCCAACGTCGCTGGGCCCTGCGACTCTCGCCCCAAATCTAGGCGAGGGCTCGCGGGCCCTCGTCGCCGATCAATCGGCCCCTGGCCAAGGCTTACCAATCCCCGCCGACCCTCCCCCCACCTTCGTCGGCCCTTCACGGCGACAGCAGGGAGGCGGCGACGGCGAGGGCTCAGCCCTCAGCCGCCTTCATCCTCCCTCCCCCCATTTTTTTAAAGATTTATTTATTTATTAAATAATTAATTTTTATAATTAAATAAAATAAATTTTTATATTAAAATTCAAATCCGCGTCAAAACAACGTCGCTTTTGCATTTTTTTTACTGAGTTAGCCTTCCGGCGAGCCATATAGACGAGAAAAATAATTAAAAAAATTGCCATGTACGGTTTCTAGTAGGGTTCGCCAGAAATAACACTTAAGTGTCCCACTTTTCAAAAAAAAATACACTTAAGTATCACTTTTAACACTTTTGATACTTAAGCGTCTCTTTGTGCCAAGTTTTGGCACTTGGAGTGTACTTCTTCTTGAATAATTGTATGGTCCATTGAGAGATGGATCCTAAGATTGCTATGACGTGTAACCTCTTGTACTTTTTCGTAATTTTAATTACAAAATATCGTAAATTATAAAAATTTAAAGCCCTTACCATCAATGTGCGAGATTTATTCTTTTCTTTTATCCGACGGTCTTAGAGGGATCCGTTCCCCAAAGATACTTAGAAACACCTAAGAAATAGAGCCACTTGGTTGATAGATTGGGACGCTGCAAGTAATATTTGCACTCTATTTTACATAATCTGTTAGTGAAATTCTTTTTTGTACTTTTACATAAAGTATACATGCACTAATAGGTTTTCATTAAAGCTTATGTCTACCGCATATTTATTGAACTTACGAACAAAAATTTCGTTCTTTTAGTGCAAAACGTATTACACACGTATAAAGCACTAGCCGTAATCATACTCGGGTAAGAGTAATCCAAGTTTCAATCTATTTCAAGTTTCAATTTATCCGTCAATTATTACATATATAACAGAAAAATAGTTATTTAGGGCGTTTGTAACGATCTGAACATTGGGAAGAGATTCTGACCAGAAATGATTATTTTTGATTCTGTTCCCTGGAACTGATTCTAAGTAAAAGAATGCGTTTGGTAACTGTACAAAATTTCTGATTCTAGAATAGAATTGCGTTTGGTAACCTGTTCATTGATTCTCTTCCAAATTAATTTATTTTAATTTTTAAATAATTTTATAAATTTTTCCTTTTTTTCTTTTCTTTTTTTCCTTTTTTTCTTTTTTTTTTTTGTTTTCTTTTTTATTTTTTTATATTATTTTTTCCTTTTCCTTTTCTTTTATTTTTTTCCTTTTATTTTTTTATTTTTTAATTATTTTTTAATTATTTAATTTTCTTTTTTCTTTTTTCTCCTATTCTTCTTTTTTCTTTTTATTCTTGTTATTATTATTTTTCTTCTTCTCCTATTCTTCTTCTTCTTTTTTTCTTTTTTCTCCTATTCTTCTTTTTTCTTTTGTTTTATTTATTTATTTATTTATTTATTTATTTATTATTATTATTATTATTATTATTATTATTATTATTATTATCTTTTTCCTTTTCCTTTTCTTTTATTTTTTTCCTTTTTTTCTTTTTTTCTTTTTTATTTTTTTTACTTTTTTAATTTTTAATTTTTCTTTTTCTTTTTTCTCCTATTCTTCTTCTTCTTCTTCTTCTTCTTTTTCTTTTTTCTCCTATTCTTCTTTTTTTATTATTATTATTTTATTTTTTTTTCCGGCCGAGACGAGAGCCTCCGGCGAGCTTGTCGAACCGATTGCGGCGGATGACGGCAAAGAACGACGGCGGTTGCGGGATGGCGGTCAATGAAGAAGAAGAAAAGAGAAGAAGAAGAGTTTTGATTCTCAATTTTGTTCCCGGAACAAGAATCAACTTTTTTTTGATTCTTGATTCTCTTCCCAATCTGATTCTGGGAACAAATTTGGTCTCCGGAACAAAAATTTTACCAAACACGATTCTCGTCCCAAACTAATTCTGGGAACAAAAAATCAGAATCAGGCGCTGTTTGGATGGTTACCAAACAGGCCCTTAATATCACAAACACGGAAATGGATGTAATATGCTTTCGATTTTCAGTAAACAGCATGAAAAGATGAAATTTAATTATTGGATTGAATAATCTTATAAATCTTGTAATTCAAACGCAATAATGCTATCCTATAAACACACGGCCACCTTAGTCTTATACAAGGGACTGCCTTGTAGTCTCCAAATACCATGGCTCTGTTCCATGAAATTTTCTTATCCATATGATTCACAGAGTGGCTCACATAACCAACTCATCATATCAAGCTAACAATCCCATCTTTAAACTTTAGATGACCCCAGTCCTTGAGAAGGAAAGGGAATGGTTTAGAAAGACATGAGAGATATGTGCTCTAAATGGTTTTCTCCAGCTCAATCTTATTTCACAACTGAAACTTTGTACCCATTTATAGGCAATGCCACAGGTATTGAAGACTTTTACATACTTACGATAAAAAAAAAAAAAAAAAGGTACAAGGTCACGTGCATCTTCATAAGATGTTCTTACACTAACGCACACTTTAGGAATAAGTGCATTTGAAGTCTTAAAAATTGTCACGAATGTGTAATTAAGTCATAAAATTTATCACAAAGTGTAATTGAACAAATGCAATTGAATACTAAAAATTTTCTAGAAGTGCAATCAAGTATTAAAACTTATCAAATTGATCAAATCAAGTTCTTTCGTTGATTATAGTTTTTAAAAATTTTAGGACTCAATTGTATTTCCGTAAAAAGTTATAAGATTTGATTATATTTTTTAAAAAGTTTTAAAAGTCAATTACACTTTCATAATAAGTTTTAGGACTTGATTGTACTTTTTGAAAATTATATGACTCGATTACACTTGCTTCTAGTGCGCTTATCCTAATAATTTATAATAAGTTCATAGGTCTACAAAATCACTCTCTAGAAGCTACTTTCTGACGAGGTGATGCCTTCGGTGACGTGTTCCTGTGAGAACATCGTGCGTCTTCCACTTTTTTATGTCCAAAGCAAGATGGATTCTTTCATAGTTTGGGCTTGATGGGGTCTCTAAAAATGCTTTCTTTTTGCTAGGATTAAGGGCATTGGATTCCTCTGGAGGTATTACTGCTTGAGGCTAGCTGGATGTGTCAGGCGTACCAAAAGGAGGAGCATCAATTATCATGTTAGTTTGGAGACTATAATCCCATGGGTCTTAAGAAAGTGGTCCAACCCAGAGGACTTCGGTTGAGATTGCCAAAAAGAGGTGAATGAACTAGTTGAGGAGTAGAGGTGAATGAACTAGTTGAGGAGGGTGACTTGCATCGAATTCCGGTAAGGCTTGTCAGATCGCATCAGTAGTCGATTCATATGCCTGAGAATCGTCCCATGGCACTTCTCCAGAAGCACTGGGCCAAATTTCGTTAGGAATCGTTTGATTCTTTTCACAGCATTTTCTAGATTGCTCTGTATTCGAAGTCAAGGTCTGCAATACTAGCATCCATACGACTTGTGGATTGTTGCAAAGGAGATTAAAAGGACCAAGATATTCAAGTTCAATAGTGCGAGGAATATGAAATTTGTTAGTTGGTGAATGTATCTTCATAACCAATGGAAAATTACTGTTGATTGGACTTCTTTCGAGAAATTATATTTCTTGTCCATGAGATTTTAATTGCATACCAAAGTGGACTCTTCAGTAACAATAACGGCCAGAACCATTGAAGGACTTCTGCTAGATGGTTGAATTAAAGATCCTCATATTCAGCTTCATGCCTCTTGATGAACCAGTGAATCCTTGCGATTGAGAAGTCAATGGCTATAGTAAGATTATGATATACATACTAGAAAGACCATTCGAGCAATTGAATAGGATAATTGTGAATACATGGATGAATGGATATTCATTATGCATTCTAAATGGTCGAAATTTTAACCCGCCATATTGCCTAAAAATCTTGAGTTGGTATTCCAACATCATTTCTTACATCCAATGTAAAATCTTTTTTACTAATGAAGATTTGGAATTTTTGGGTGAATATCTCTACGGATATCTGATGAGGAGTCTAATGACGACAATCCCACTCCATGGAACATGGAAATGGACGATTCTATTTCTCTAAACTTGGGAAGAAAATTTGCAAGAACATTTTTCTCATCTTGAATGTGCTTGGTTTCAAATGAATATTTTGAAACCATTCTTCTACCCATCCCAACAACCACGGGTTTGGAACTTTCTTTTGCTTGAATTTCAACATCTAAGGGAATAATGACATGTCCGTTTCTACCAAGAAGCGATGGCCAATAAAATGAAATTCTAACTTTTTTATTCCAAACTTAATTGCCAAAATTTCTTTGAATAGAAAATGGTAATGCATTTTAACCTAAGAGAATCTTCCACTCTTGTGTCCTTACCATTTTCTTCTTCAAAAAGGACTAATGCCTTTTATTTATCACTTGCATCAGTACGAAGGATACGTTTTCGATCCGAAAGGATTTGTATCAAAGGCAAGTTTTGTAGCTTTTCCATCAAGGATTTAATGGCCTTGGTATAGTCCTCTCCCCATGGTGGTGGTTCTTTTTTCAGTATCTTTTGTAGTGGATGCATGAACTTCAAACTCTTGGGAACAAAGTCCCTAAGATAGTTGACAATTTCAAGGAATTGCTGGACTTGCTTGCGAGAAAGATTCTCATCTAGAAATTTGAGAGGATGCTTTGCAATATAATCGCTTTCTATCTTTTAAATGCATACCCAGGAATTTAATCTCCTTATGGGCAACCATCTTCTTTTCAGACAACAAATACCATACTGCTTAATTAACTTGCAATGAGATTCCCGTCAAACTGTAGAGGAGAATAACATCAATATATATATATATATGGGGGTTGGCGCTATTTGGATAAAATATCTTGCACGTGGCCTTTTGAAATAATGATTGCATTGTTTTGAGGGCAAGTGGGAGGACTTTCCACTAGAAATGCTTGTTTTGGATACAAAATTTAATTTTGTGTTTGTATTTTGGATGAATTCCAAATTGTCAAAATCCTACCTTCAGGTTAAACTAAGACTTGAAACAATTTCTTATTTAGCAATGGAAACTTATCATCTTGGAGGAACTAGTTAAGAAGTTGGCAATTGATGACCAATCTATTTTTTTCTCTGATTTGTTATGCCATTTTATTGACACCAAAGGCATCACATGCCCATTGCGCGTCTATAGGCTCAATTGGTCCTCGTTAGACTAGATCATCACACAAAATCTGCGCAAGTTGAACATCATCTGGGTTCATTCCAGAGTGGTTTGCCTCTGTTGGATTAATATTTTTTCATTTTTCTTAAAAGGCAAGTGGATGAAGAATTCTTCATTCTTCCATAATGGATACGGACAATTCTGGAGGAATTTCAAATGCATTCTGCACAGGAAAAATTGGATCGGGACTTTCTAGTTGGATGAGCAAGATCCTCAGTTTGGGGGATTTGCTAAAAAGATCCCAATTAACAATGATATTTCAATCTGGGAGTGGGTAATCAATGATTTTTTTTTTTGGTCGAAAACATAAATATATTATAAACTTAGATTTGAAGTTACATTTATACGCATATCAGAATACAAAAGATCTTGTAAGAAAGAAGGAGGTTGTTGCAACCAATCTGAGGAAAGCAGAGAAGCCCGATGGGCCTTTGCAGCCCGGTCCGCCACAGAATTCGCTGCCCTATTGCAGTGAACGATGGTGAGATTAGGGCACCGAAGCTTCATATCCCTTATCTCTTGAAGAATGCCTCTGTGCTCCCACGGCGTCAGGGCAGGATCGTTGATGGCATCTACAAGAGTCGAGCAGTCGGATTCCACTTCAAGATGATCCAATCCTCGCCCTCTCTAGAGCAAGAAGTGCAAGGTTTGATTTAAGCCGAGCACCTCAGCCTGCAGTGCCAAAGATGCAGACACTGTTTGCGCGAAGCCATCGAGCAAGACACTAGAGGAATCTCTGCACACACAGGCGATCGAAGCGTCGTGACACTGAGATAGGTAAGCCGCATCAATATTGACTTTTATAGAGCCTTTCGCTGGTGGATGCCATTGCTGATCCGAATCATGTTGATTTTTCCCACGCCGCTGCCTCTTTTGACCGAAGCTCCAACCAAATCGTGCATCTACTAACGCAGATTGCACAACCTGGTCAACGTTGGGGCGTTGCTGACGGAACAAGAAGTTGTTTTTGGCTTTCTAGATATGCCAGAGAAGAGCCGCAACTGTTTCGAGCTCGAGTAAGTCATTCTATTTCTCAATAACAGCAATCAGCCAGCTTTCTATGCGATTCACTCCTGTATGATGATGCTTGATGTCGATTTCTGAGTGTAACCATACATTTAAAGTCCATGGGCATAACAAAAATAAATGCTCTGGTGTTTCGGGTACCTGTGTAGTGCACATACAGCAAGTAGGGTCTGAGATAATGTGTCAACAATATAGGTTTTCTCTAGTTGGCAGGGCATTGCTGCAAATTGACCACAAGAATGGTCTTAATTTAGGCATAGTAGTGATTTTCCATAGGGCATTCCATAATTTGCGAGGCGGCTGATATGATGAAGAGGCTTGATTGTTGTTGTGACGTGTTTGCTGAGCTCTGATGTGATTGTAACAACTCTTTACCGTAAATTGTCCATTTTGTTTTCCTGTCCAGATAAGTTTGTCTTGCGCGTGCTGTGGCCGAATAGAAAGAGATAGTATTTCATCGACTAGTTCACTATCAAAACTCTGGCTTAATAGGGTAGTGTTCCATGCTTGCTGTTCTGAGATTATAAAGTCTGCAACTCGCCGTGGTTCATCTCTAGGAGCAGGGCCCCCTATTACACCCCTAGCTAGCCACTTGTCCTCTCATATTTTGATTTGTGTGCCGTCCCCAACAGACCATAAGACCTTATCTGTAATAGATTCCCGACCTAGCAAAATGCTTTGCCAACCCCAAGAGGGTCTAGCACCTTTAGTAGCATTCCAGAAATCCCGAGAGTGAAAGTATAGACCTTTAAGGATTCTGCTAGGTAGAGAATGTGGTTGTTGAACTAGCCGCCAAGCTTGTTTTCCTAGTAATGCTCGGTTGAAAGCCAAAAGATCGCGAAAACCTAAACCCCCTTCATCTTTTCGTCGCTTGATAGACTCCCAGTTCTTCCAATGTATACCTTGCTTGCTATAATCAGACTGCCACCAGAATCGAGCTATCCTCTTTTCAATTAACTTACACAACGTAATAGGGATTTTAAATATTGACATAGCATATTGGGGGATTGCTTGTACTACCGTTTTAAGTAAGACTTCCTTACCCCCTTTTGAGATCAACTTTTCCTTCCAACCTTCGAGCTTGGAATGCACACGACTCATAATCCATGTAAACATGTCTCTCTTAGATTTCCCCCAGTCAGAAGGAATGCCAAGATACTTGCCAGTTTTTTGCAAAATAGGGACTCTAAGTTCACTAGCCAGATTCTCTTTCAAGTTGCTAGGACAATCGGTACCAAAAAACAGACCGGATTTATTCCTATTCACAGCTTGTCCTGTAGCTATACAATATTCATTTAGGATAGAAGCTAGGTTCTGACATTCAATAAGCTTCGCATTGAGGAAGAAAATAGCATCATCTGCGAAAAATAAATAAGATAAGGTAGGACACCAGTGATTTAGCTTAATACCTTTAAGATTGCCAATTGCCACTGCATTGTTGATTAAGCTTGTTAAGACATTGGCCATCAGGATGAACAAGTATGGTGATAAAGGGTCCCCTTGCCTCAGATCTCGGGTTGGATGAAAATAGGGTAGAGATTCGCCATTGAATTTCACACTATAAGAGACCATAGTCACACATTGGAGGATCCAATTCACCCATCGAGTATGAAAGCCCAGCTTTAGAAGATATGCACCGAGAAAGTCTCACTCTACCCGGTCATAAGCCTTTGCCATATCCAGTTTGATCACTGCCTGAAAATGCTTCTTTCTTTTCCGTATTCTAATTTGATGAAGTACCTCCTGAACCACAATAATATTGTCCTGGATTTGCCGACCACCTACGAAAGCATTTTGTTCTGGGGCTATCAAATCCGGCAGCCAGGGTTTGAGATGATTGGCCAGGATTTTAGATATGACTTTATAAATATAGTTACAAAGGCTAATAGGTTTGAATTGATCTAATCTTTCTGGGTGAGGGGGTTTTTGGGATCAAAGAAATATAAGTGTGGTTATATTCTAGCAGCAGAACTCCTGTGCGGAAGAATTGTTGTACAGTAACAACAATATCTTCTTGTAAAATGTCCCAGTGTGCCTGATAAAATTGACCATTCAGTCCATCTGGGCCCGGTGCTTTGGTTGCACCTAGCTGGAACACTGCTTTCTGGACCTCCTCAGATGTAACTTCAGCAATAAGCGTGTCATTCATTTCTGCAGTCACCACATGCTTACAAATATTCAAAGTAGGGCTATAATCTCTAGACCCTGTAGAAGTATATAAAGTCCTAAAAAAACAAGAGGTCATCTCCTTGAGAGAATTCGGATCACGTACCCACATTTGTTGATCATCCTGCAGCATGCTGATCTTATTGTTTTGTCTTCTCTGAACAGTGGTTGCATGAAAAAATTTGGTGTTCCTATCCCCCCATTGAAGCCAATTAACACGTGATCGCACAGCCCAAAATTTCTCTTCCTGCTGCCATAACCAATGTATTTTCTCTTTCAAGTATGATATCACAGCTGTATCGTACTGGCCATGGGGCTAATTTGTCGAAGCTTGAAGCTGATTTTTAAGGTCAGAAATCTGATCCTTGGCATTGCTAAATCTAGATCTGCTCCATTTTAAAAGAGCCACTGAGACAGCTTTTAACTTTTGGGGTAGTGTCGCCTCGCCGAGTTTGTAAGATGTCCAAGAGTTGATAATAGTCGTACGACATTGTAGATCTTGTAACCAATATGCTTCAAAGTAGAAAGACCTTGCCCTTTTGGATCGCTGATTTGCTGCAGTATACAATAGAATAGGACTATGTCAGATCCTAGGGCTGGTAGGGCCAACACCTCAGCCAGGGGGTAGGTTAGTCTCCAGTCCTTTGTGCACAACATCCTATCTATTCGTTCCTTAACCATGTTGTCGCCAGTCCGATTGTTAAACCAGGTATAAGAGTAGCCTTTGTTTCCCAGATCCATTAGAAAACAATCATTAATTAGATCACGGAATGAATGCATGCGATAGGTCTCAACAGGTCTCTTCCCTACTTTCTCCCATGGATACATTACCTCATTAAAGTCACCTAGACACAGCCAAGGCAAGGTATTAAAGCTACTGATTCGCCTTAATGCTGTCCACAGGTGCTGTCGAAGCTGATAACTTACAGGAGCATGGAGGCAGGTGAGACGCATAGTGATCCCCAAATCCAGGTCAGTGCAAATAGAGTCAATCATGTCCACAGAGTTATAGATCACTTTCACATCCACTCTAGCAGTCCAAAAAAGTGCGACGCCTCCTGCTAGTCCCACTGGATTTTCAATATATCTAGCTGAGAATCCAAGTTTCCTTTGCAAGTGTATAAGCTTATGTTCCTGATGTTTCGTTTCCATCAAAAATACCAGATCAAGCCTTTCTTGGGTCACGAAGACCCTGAGTGCTTGAACTGTCAGGGGGTTGCCCAGCCCCTGACAGTTCCAACTTATTATTTTCATTGTTCACCTGGTGGCTTTTTAGGGCCAGCCACCAAGGCCCAAGAAGCATAACCATCCGCCTCATAGATAGGAGTTTCCTGCAAAACAGATTCATCGAGGTTCTCTTGGAGTTGAGTACGAACGTCAGGGCGAATGAGTTTTTTGGCCTTCTTAATAGGTCCAGATCGTGCAGTAAGACGTGAGTGCTTAAGTGCTTAATCTTCTTAGACTGTATAGTGCTTGCTGTTACGCTACTAGCTAGAAGTTTCTGTTGAACATTCAGACTCTCTGATGCATTCGATACCATAGATTGCCATTTAATAGGAGTTGCAGCAATAATAGGATGATCAGGCTCCATTTCCTCCATTGTCTGCTTTTCTTTATCTTTTTGAACAGGGATAATTGCCGAAAGGGATGGAGGAGTCTCCGGGACAGTCTCGTCAACAGCAGCTGGGGATGGATTCGTCTCATAAAAGGTACGCCAGAACGGGCTATGGTCCCAGTCCTCTGCTCTTAGCCATGAGCCATATAGGAAACAATCATTCTCTTCCATATTACTCTCGTCATAAGGAAACTCTGCACAATGTGTGGCATAGTGGCCAAGCTTACCACATGAATAGCAATAGTGAGAAAGTCGTTCATATTTGAAATCAAGCCAGAAATTCTTTCCTTCAATTTTGATTAATATCCCTGTCATGAGCGCCTGTTGAAGATTGAATTCTACCCGGACCCTTCCTGTTTTTAGCATAGATCCATCCTTATTCTCTATGCGCACTTCTGTTACTCTCCCTATGT
Source organism: Eucalyptus guilfoylei (assembly GCA_016097605.1). Lineage (NCBI taxonomy): Eukaryota > Viridiplantae > Streptophyta > Magnoliopsida > Myrtales > Myrtaceae > Eucalyptus > Eucalyptus guilfoylei. Next base: position 31,528,654 of record CM027866.1, on the reverse strand, counting down.
GAGCAGCAACCTTACTTAGCATGTTTTCAGTACATCTTTCCGATGGCAAACCATAAACTTGGACCCAAAGCTCACCGGTGTTGAAGTTGTAGCAATGCAAAGGTGTATTCGCTATCCAGGGTTTTAACATGACCAGATGGTTAGCAAAATGCCAAGGTCCATTTTCGTACACCCTCTGTTTTACCTCCTCAGATTTGAATTTTACTATATATAAACCAGAGTCGCCTAGAGAAATGTCCACAAGTTCAGTGCGCCAGACCTTTTTCATAGTATTCTGAAATGCCTGAAAGTTGATTGTAGGATTATTTAAAAGCTTACCGACTAAAACTAACCGACATTCCTTAATTTTGTCAACAGGTGCTGCGTCGTCCCAGACCTCCACTGCTTGTTCCGACCATAGGCGACCCATTCGATTGCATAAAGCCCCCAGGCGAGCTTCATCATCAGCAGTCGATCGATTCATAATTGACTTGGAGACCAAATAAATTCTGAAGAAACCCTTAGTAGGACAAGATCCAGCAGTGGAATTAAAAGAACAGCTTGTCAAAACCTCTCTTCAACCCGCCGAGAAGAAAAACAGGGAGAATCAAAGTAAAAGGGTACTGTCGAGCAACCCGATCGTGACATGCAAGCCGAAAGAAAAGGTCGGTGGAGGTCGTTGAAGAAGGGGATGAAAGAAGGGAGTGAGGTGGAGATGTAAAATTGTTCCGATTAACAGATCCAACTGAGTGAGCTTCGAGATGAGTCTGTAAAAAGCTGGGAAAACATGCGAAAGAAACCTACCAAGAAGGTAGAAGGACTCTACATTTCGTAGAGAGAAAAAAGATCCTAAAACGTTAAAAGTTGCTAATAGCCCCTGGTAATCAATGATTTGAGTAGTGAGAGAGCACTAGGGAAAAAACTAGATCTTTATGAGTTTGCTCCTTACTGGAGTGGCACAAGTTGTTCCAGAAGTGGCTGCGAAATACCTTGTATGTAATTTCCATGGTCTTCAGGAAGGATCTTTGGATCAAGGATAAAGGCATATGCTCTTTTGTTATGAGCGCTATTAACAAAATGGGATTATTATATTTGGACATAAAAAGGGTTATGGGGATATAAAACTTGATCGAGAGATTTCTCAAGCTAGCACTTTGGATACTTTAGGTGTTTGGATCCTGTTGGGTTTCTTCTTAGTTTCTAGGATTCCTGAGAGAAGCAATAGAGACCATCACTTGGTTCATCTGGCTCATACGGTTCATCTAACTCAATGTCACTGGTTTTTGAGAATGTTTCAATAACACGTATAATTTGTCTAATGGTTCATCTTCAAGAGAGAAAATGGATTCAAGGTCATCTTCTTCTTCAAGGGAGATGCATGTTCCTTTTTCAACAGCATGGACGAGATTCATTCTTATCTTCTTTGCTTGATGTCAATTTTTGGCAGAATGCCCCTTGCGTCCAAAAATAAAACATTTGTTTTTCTTTTTTCTACCGTTGCTGCTTTTATTTTCACTTACTCTTTCAGAGAAACTTCCATTTACCTCTTTTTCTTTGTTTGGAGGGATACTTCTTTATACGCTCCCTTTTCTTGTTTGAGCAATCACAAGAGGAGCCCGTATGGCCAAATTTAATCTGCAAGCTAGGATTCCATAAACTCTTTGAACACCTTCTTGGTAGGCATAACTCATCGAGAGCAGCATGGACCCTTTGTTGGATGTCTCCAAGTGAAGCCTTAAGGGTCCTCCTATTTTTATTCCGAAAGAACTTGTCTACCATATTAGCAATTTTTTTTGGTTTGGGAGAGAAGAAAATGGGCTCTAAAGCTAGGTCTCCACTTAGAGCATAGTAGAGCTTCTTTATTTCCTAAAAGTGCTTATCAATGTCTCTTCTTATATAAGAACAGCAAGAACTCCATTCTTTTTTGCTCTGGGTCTTTTGGGCTATCTATAAAATACAAATGAAGGATCTGTATTGCCTAATTAAAATTTAGGGCTAGAAAAGTGTTTTGGTCAACTGGTGAAATGTTCACCTACCAAGATAGTAGACTTCTCATAAATCTGTTGACAAATTCTAGGAGCATGATAAAGGGACTATTCTTTGGATTCAGGGATCTGACATTCTTCCAAGCAAAGAGTTCCCAAAACCTTCCATGCCACCTGTTGGATGGGAGATCATCAAGAATGAATGAGAATCTGTAGGTACTAGAGGCTCTAGAGTTTCGTTGTGGATCATCTTTCCCTTGCATATATTTGTCTGCTTCCCTCATCATGAAACTTATCGGAAGAACAGCTTCTGCTTCTATGTCTGATTGACTTTCCTGCTAAAGTTCAAGAAATTCCAAGGCCTCGGTGTTAGATGGAGAGTTTCCACTTGATTCTTGGCACAGTATTTTGGTGGCGGTCTCTTCAAAATAACTTAATAAGATTCAAGATGATATAGAAAGGAGGAGGATGAGAAGAGGGATTAGGTTGTTTTCCTGACTTTTCCTTTAGTTTTTCTGCAAGGATCTTATCTCGGATGGCTAAAATATTAAACTTTCGGGAGCCTGAGCTTTGGAGATTAAGGTTTGAAAAATTGTCGGTGGAGGTTCAGGGAGATTAAGGACAATCTTGATTTTTTCTATTAAGGGATGACTAGCACCTCAAAAGATGGAAGTTCGTGGGGGTCCACTTGAATAGCCTTAATCTGTTCTTTGGCCTTCTTGATTTCAGCAATCTGATCATCAAGATAGTGCCGAGGTGGCAATGCTCCTGTTTCCATCCTCTAGAGCTTATCTTGAAGAAGTTGTAGCAACTTATTTGGCACTACTACCGTCTGATCTACTTGCTAGTGAACATGGCCCTACCGAGTTATTACTTTTCCTACTTTAGTCTTTACTTCAAAGAACCTTAGACTGAACATTTGTAACCTTGGTGGTTAATGTTCGTAGCACGTCATTATGGGCAAGAGCATTTTCTGTTTGCCAATTAAGAACAGTCTTTGCAGGGCTAATTTTCTCGAAGTTTCATGCTGAATCAACACCGGTCGGGCTCCAAATCTTTGGATGATGCTTATATCCAGTTGAGCTTGTAAATGCTTCCAAAGTAGGGAAATCTAAGGGTAGGAACATGCAGACACTAGGCAAAGCAGTTGAGGACGATGGTTTCCTTCTTGCCTACAAAATTGTGCAACATGTTTGTCACAGTCGGGGTTTTTCTTTACCCATTTGAGGATGAGGGCTGTGATCTTTTGCTCCAGGCAACATGAGATCCATAGAATGGCTATGGACTCGGTGCACCATCTGATAATGGAATGTTGCTATAATAGAATCCGAAGGCTGAGGTGCTCTAGTAATTTGTGGTTACGTTTTCAAGTCACTAAGCAATCGAGTGTCTAAAAGAGCCACTTTGAAATTAGGACACATGGTAACAAAAATAGTCCCGGTACAAAATGCGGTTTCGATCGTCCCAATACAAGCATGTTTGCATCCAAGAAACTGAGTATGAAGCAGTGCCATCAGACAATTACCAGGAGACCTTTTCTGACCATGGAAAGTCAAAACTAGGTGAATAGCCCTGAATGCAACTGCGTGCAGCCTTCAGTAAGTCACCGGTGCTTGAATTTAGGAGGTACTGGCAAATTTATAAAGTGCTCTTGCAGAATAGGTGGAACAGGATGCTGGTCAAATCATGTTGATTGAACACACTATTGACTTCCTTCGGAGCATATTGTATAAGTTTCCTTATGGAACAGATTTATCCGGGTTTATCAAAGGCTGAATATGGATTTACAAGGGAAAGTTGAGTGTTGGAAATCTTGTCATCTTCATTGAGGCAAGAGACCTCGTAAAAATAATATATTTTTTGGAGCACTAGATTTGCTTAACAAGTTTGGGAAATCAAGAGTGATACTAAATCTATATACCTATCTGCCTCCTATATCATATAATTTTATCACGTAACGCGGCCCCTTGGGCACTCTTTCGCCTTGTGTTGTCCCTATTTTAAGGGTCCGTTCGTTTCGCGGAAAATGTGGCGTTTCTGGAAAATATTTTCCCGGAAGTCATTTTCTAGGAAAATGTCATTATTTTCCGGTGCTCAGATGAAACTTGAAAATGAAGTGGAAAATATTTTTCACTGTTCAGTAAGGAAAATCTTTTCCTTCATATACTCTTTTTCATTTATTTTATTTTTAAAATGGATTTTAAAAAATATTTTTCGATGTTCGGCGATGGCCCACAATCGGCCATCGGCTCGAGCTCGCCGATGAGCATGAGGCTCGCTAGTCACTGCTCACCAGATTGGCAAGTGCGAGCGTCGAGCTCGAGGCTCGCCAGATCAACAAGCGCGAGCTTGAAATCGACGAGGTTGAGGTTCGCCTGGTGACGGTGGACGACTAACCAAGAAAAAAGAAGATGGGAAACAAAGAAAATAAAAAGGAAAAAAAGAAAAAGGAAATGGAAATTAAAAATAATTCAAATTAAAAAAGAAAAAGAAAATTAAAAAATAATTTGAATAAAAAAAAAAGAAAAGAAGAAGAAGAAAGGGTAGGAAGTAAGGATTTGTAGAGGTGTGAGATAAGAGAGATCAAGTGAGGAAAATATTTTCTATTTTTCAAAAGTGGAAAACATTTTCCCCTAATTTAAAAGACTTTTTTCCTTTCATGGAAAACATTTTTCCCAAAGAATTCATTTTCTGTGAAACGAACGCCAGAAAATCTAAAAAATGTTTTCTCGGAAATTATTTTTCGCAAAACAAACGGAGTCTAAAAGTTTCAACCCGTTTTCTTAGTTTTCAATTTGTTTCTTTTCATTTTCAATTTATTTTGTAACACAAGACAATGAATTTCAGGGTCAAACAAATCCCATTTTAAGTTTTAGAATGATCCGTTAGCTCATTGACGGCCACGTGGACAAGAAAATTAAAAAGTTAAACAAAGTTAACGGAAGGAATTTATTAAATAGAAAAATAAAGGAGTAAAAGATTCAATTCCCACCAAGGGCTCTCGAGTAACTATGTTGATAATTTTTTTGACTTTGGTTTGAATGTAATATAATGACTAAACATGTCTTTTGCCCCCTAAATACACATTTTAATTGTATTCATTTATTTCTGGAAATAACAATAAGGCGCAACTAATGGGAGTCGTTTTGTTTGCATTGCAAATATCCATTTATTTGAAGGAAATATTTTCTGAGAATTAAAATAAAATTTTTTTCTTATACCGAGGAACCGTCGGAGGCCTCTTTCGCTTAGGCTATTCGGGTTCACACGACCCGCCAATGTCCGGTGACACCGTCGAGTCTCGTCGCAAGCCGCTATTTAGACGTAAATCTCAGGGGAGGCTAATCCAGGACCCACCGCTTAAGATACTTTAGCAACGTGGGGATTCGAACTCTCGATCTCTGCGGTGGAAGAGAGAACGAATACCAACACAGCTGCCCATGGTTGGGTAAAATAAAAGTATTAATATAACACAAAACCTTAAATTGATTTACTTATGATAAATTTTTCCAAACTAATCTTTTGACCACAAAAACCCAAATCGATATTCTTGTGATAAATTATATTCTATTAATTTTTATTAAATTTTACAGTTAAATCGCTGAGTTGAATGACACATTGACGAGTGTAATAATTTGGAATTTTACCTTTTATTTATCACAATCTCACAAGTGTATAAATTTTCTGACTTTTCGTAATATTAATATAATTTAATGAAAATTAACGAATGATCTAAGTGACAACAAAAATGCGTGTATTTTCTTTTTCCAGAAAAGAAATTGTTTGAAAATATCTTCTTCTTCTCATCCGTTTTGATATGCAATCCTCTTTCGTGGCGGCCATTGCAGGAGGACCACCCCCCCTTCTCTCTCTCTCTCTCTCTCAGCTAGCAAGCGAGGTGAAGGCTTCGAGCTAGCAATGCATGCGCTTCGTCAACCTTCGACTCTGCTTCTGCTGTCGTCCTTTCCATGAACAGTTAGGCCCTTAATCCCATGTCGTTCTTCACCGCCACCACGACCCATCCAAGCAAGTCGCCGCACCTTTAACCATACCCGCATCGGGGGGAAGTTCCAGACTGGACCCGGGCAGTTTGGACTAGACTCGGCCCGATCGAAAAAAATATATATATTTTTTCAAAAAAATATATTTTCAAGTAACCTTTTACATCACGGTCAAGTACACAACCTTATCATAAGGGTAATTGGGGCAAGTTTAAATGCAATCCAATCTAGATTTGATGATTTATTAAGGTTGGGAGTTAGGTAGACAGTGCCATATAGGAAGTTCTTTCTAGTTTAATTAGACATTGTTTGCAACTCCATTCCTTTGGGTCTATTTTTGTTGAATCCGATTAAACTACAAGCCAAAATATGGAATTGAAGCATCTTAGATCTTCTTAGTTTCTCTCTCCTGTCGCGTGCATCTTTTCCTTGGAGATACATAAGGTTCGTAGCTCTTTTGCCTTTTTAAAATTTTGTTGGTCGAAGCTCTTTTGCCTAAGTGATGGTATAAATTACGATGAATGAAAGCTAGTCTATAACTTGTTTTAGTCAAATATTAAAGTAATTCAGCTAACTGAAAACAGTTTCTATATACTAGTAGGGGCTTGCTTATAGGAGACAACAGGCAACGGTTAGTTCACCATCCCTAGCACATCGAGCTAAACAGTATTTGAGACAGTAGTTCATGTTAATATGGGCAATCCTGGCCATTTTCCCGATACCTATTTTATGGTAGTGAGGAGAAATGAAATGACACTTATCAACAGTTATTTTGATCATTTTAATTCGTTGTCTCTTTCTAGTTTTTTCAAATCACGATCATCTTCATAGGTACTCTCTTCCTTGCCAAATAAACTTTCAATGTTCTCTAAAGCATCTTTGGCTACTCTATTTAGCGCAATGTCCTTCTTGGGCTTGTACGTGGCTTTTCCCACAAGCTGATCGTTCACAAACACAATGAAACTCAAGCTTTCGTTCCACAGATCCCCAAATCTCAACTTCAAACTCTCCTTCTAGCACAATTCTTGTAGCTCAGTAATCAGATGTTGTTTGAGGGCCGAAGAACTAATTATTGGCTTCAACAACCTTTGAAATACCTATCAAACCACATATGGAGACGAACATCAAATTGGTTCAACATTTTCATGGGCTTCATAAGTAGCAAGTCTCAAAACACACACACACACAAACAAATTGGATTAACAAAAAGAAAAAAAAAATGAATATCTAAACTTTTTTTATATTGGACGAGCAAATATTGTATAGGCCTAAGCGAGCCCGATTGAGACCGATTCAGCCCAATTTTATTTGGTCCTACTAGGCCCAACCTCAAACGTCCAGGCCCTTCCATAGAAAACACGGGCATCCTAACCCCACCCACACGGCCTAATGTAGATATTTCTAACTCATTTATATAAATTAAAAACTAGTAGATTAGTAATAAGTACAAAAAGCAAAATAGTCATGTATAAGTCTAAAATTGAATAAGAAAAATAAGAACGGCAAACTCTATTTCAGAAAAAGCTCTAGAATAGCACAAGCTTGGGCCCACCCATTCGCGCAAAAAGTTCGGGCCTAACCGAGACATCATAAGCAACATAAATTGAGCGAAATTTTTTTTGACAAACTGCTTGACAATTTTTAATAATTGCGCACCCGCATGATCACCTCACATATTAGCGGATTGGTCTAAAGCTAATCCAAACTACTTAACAATTTTTTTTTTAAATGAACAAGATTAGGTACCGAAAGGGTACTAATTGATTAATTAGTGTAATCAAGTCTCTGACCCTAGATTCTCTGGATGCGTAGGAAGTGAAGTACATTCCCATGCTTCACTTGGTTTATAGCCGATCCCAATAGGCTAGTGGCAACTTCTTATTGCAAAATTCTTAAGAACACCCCATGTCATGCAAGGTATGGGCTTAGGAGAGTCCGTGCCTAAACATGGGCCTTAGGTCCGTCTTTTAAGCAATACCCCTAAACCTATTCCCTCCCCCGAGAGGTAGGTCACGACACCCGAGTTTTAGGGTTTTCTCAAGTCTTCTAGAATACTTCTAGGGTGGGTGATACGGTAATTGTACTAGATGGTAGTTGGGGAGATATGATCTCCACCGTTAGATCGATAAGAGATCTACGAGAGATCTACGGATACGGTTTGCCTTGTACTTGTATATATAGGGGTCTCCTCCCCCTTATTGTATTCATCTCTCTCTAAACGATCCTTGTGAGTTGAGTATGAGAAAGACTGCTTGTGAATTTAGCCGATCGTAGTTTCCTTAAAAAACAAAAATAACCAAAAAAAAAAAAACGAATTCTTAATAGAAAAAGACAACAAAAAGAAAAAGCATCAACTCTCTCTAACATATACATATTCGCAGCAATTTTTGAAAATTTCGTACGCCAACAACCGCTTTGTGTAGCCTCCCATCACGAGGAGGAGGAAGCGCTGGCCGTCGAATTGGGAGAGCTCAACTTATGCCAACGGAAAGAAGAAGGCAGTGGCCCCGAGCTCGAGCTGGGCCTCGTCGAGAGCTGGCCGAGCCTCGACGACGTGGAGGCGATCCTACAATACACGTTCAACGACAAGCGGCTGCTGGAGGAAGCCCTCACCCACCACTCGTTCGCCGACAAGTCGTTTTGCTATGAGTGGCTAGAGTACATCGACGGCTCAGTGCTCAACCTGCTGTTTGCCAAGGACCAATACTTCAAGTACCCAGGCATGCGGCCAGGTTCGCTTGTCACGACCCGAACTCCAGGCACATGCACATCCCTCAATGGTCGATGAAAGTTTGCAACATCCCAGGAACTGTTGCCGACCCATTTATTAGTTTACGCATGCGGAAACGTAAGACAATCTCCATTCAACAAAGCAGTGGGATAAAAACGTAGGATAATATTTTTCTTTCAAGCCACACCTACAATACAGTAGTACTTATGTACAGACCAGGGTTCGCTACTACACTATCATACTTCTCGACCTCTCTAGGGTGAACTGTCACCCATCATCCGGCCTCGACGGAAGAACCGTCATCACCTGGAAGGAGATAGCGAGAGTCCTACTCTTCCTTTCCTGCAACCGACTGTACACGACCTGGCCTTCCTCCCTTTAGGGACTTGAAAAATTTTAGCCCACTAAGGGGTGAGATCACTTCTTAGTAAGTTAATCCCCTAAATCCATAATAGGAGAAGGGTACACTCCACATGCAATCTAGTCGCGTTTCTAATAACTCTTTTAATACCAGCATGTTCCTGCATATTAGTGTCAATCAAAATATACTTAACAATATCGAGATCATATATCATCAGAATACTTTTAACACATACCTATGTAAGGACATAAATGTCACATAATTACACAGGCCCCCAATTACCAGACTAAACCGTTATGGCACGTCCCATACCGCACCACACAGTTCCGTCTTTTAATTAAGTCCCTCGCTTTCACCCATTCATATGTCACAAATGATGCCAATGCACAGATAACAGTCTTCCGACATAACTAGGCATCGCCTCGCACCGTCGAGCACGGCAATGTCTACATCTAGACGGCATTCCATAAAGGAGCATCGGCCCAGCCTCCACTGCGACTAGCATCCGTTGACGTGGGGCATTCCCGAAGGAGCATCGTCCAGCCCAAAGGTTCGTGACGGAATCTCATGACATGTATGCATTCACTCGTCATCATAATTCACTGATCAATTGCATATTTCATTCAGAATCTCATGTCATGTATGCATTCAGTCATTATCATAATTCAATAATCAATTGCATATTTCATTCACAACCTCAATTAAGCAAATCTCCAGCAAGAAACATCTCAAAACAGTTACAAACTTCCACTGATCAGAATTGGCAGAAACTGCCCAATTGCGCACTTTCGGGTTCAAGACCAGAAACCAATTCATATGAGCTCGAAAAATTCTCAAACTTGAACACGTGCTAAAAGACATGTAAACAAACATTTTTCATGAAGAAACTGAGGCCCAGATCCTTCTTTATTCGGCCCAGTAATTCAGTCAATCCAGTACTAAAATCAGACCAGTTTCCAGCGGTTCTGTTTTCCGAAATCAACTTGGTTCGGGGTCCAAAACAGGTCCATTTGGTCTGAAATTCGAGTATGTTCAACTAAAAGACGTAACAAACAACTTTTGTGAAGAATTAATTTTTAAAATCGAACCCGAAGGGTGAGTAACAACCCATAGAATCTTTACGGGTCGCAAATTCCAGTGCAGTTCAAGTTTCTGTTTAAAAATAACGAAGCCAAAATCATTTTCCTTTAAATTCCCAAAAATCATGAAAAAAATATATGTTATATTTGAAGATGTGTAAAACATTTCTTCAGAAGGAAATTTCTTCAAAATCGCAACACATATGAGTCTACAAAAATAATAAATCATACACGTCCAGAAAGCAGCTTTACAGAACATCCCCTGTTTTTGGCCGAATCACCCTCTACAGCTCTTATCTTGCTATTTTAATTAAAACTAAGCCTTTCTATAGCTAATCTAACATTTCTAAACTAATATTAACTATATCTAATCTCACCTAAACCTTTCTCAACTAATTTCAATCCCTAAACAGAGGTACACAACTCCTATTCCAGATTTAGGAAAATAACTCACCTATTTGCTGGCGGCTCCCACTGTCAGCTGGACAGAAACACAGAGATAAGCCCTGGCTCCCTCGGTGCTATGGTTGAGTCGACACGGCTGAGGGGTGTGCTGTGGTGTGACGATAACAGCAACACATGGACTTATAAATTTTTCGGTAGAGAGAGCTAAATGTGGAGTTTGGTCGGTTGTGCGGTTCTTCAGTGGGTGAGGAGGTTTTTTCCTCACTCGAACTCTCCGACCTATATAAAAAAAACCATGGTGGTAGGTGGCCGACGTTTATGTGGGTCCAGAAATTTATGTTTTTTTTGGTAGCGTCACGTTCACGCCTTGTTCTGTTTTTCTTAGTCGCTGCTTTGCCGTCCAAGAGGGAGCAGAAACGGAAGTTGCACGTTCAAGGGAAGAGAAAGCAACAGCTTGTACGTTGAAAGAGACAAGGGAGAAGAATAAAATAAGAGGAAGAAAGGAAAAGGTGGAAGTTGCCATCGTAAAATACAGCAGACGTTCATGCGTGGTTAAAGGATGGGAAGGAGAGAGGAAAATGCTTGGAAGTTTCACTGAAATTTCCTTCAGCTTTTGGCCTATTTTTCCATGGAAATTTTGGTCACCTATCACCATCATAGTCCCACAAATTTTTCAACGTTGCCTCTTATAAATGAGATTAAAGAAAAGGTTGGAATCCATGTAGACTGCTGAATCCGAATTTGAAGTTGGTTCCCGTAGCTTTTTCCCATGGAGATTGAGCTCCTATCACTATCAAGTGGTCCCTCCACTTTATGCATCCTTATTCCACACAAATGGCATGGAAATTGAGGTGAAATTCATGGTGGCATGCCTTCTTACGAATTTTCCTTTCTTGTTGAGACTTTTCCTCATTTCCTATTTACCAAATTAACACTTAAGTTAATAGGGTCAAGTCCCCTATTAGTCACTTAAAAATCTTCTCTAATTGTTCCATACTAAATGCCCAAAACCTATTTAAAAAGTGGCATTTCCTTTTTATTCTTTTAATTTGTTACTCTTACCCATTTTCGCTAATAATTCCCGTCATCCATAAAATTTGAAAAGATGCAACAACAATCCCCGGGATTCATTGTGACACGTGAAAATTCTTACTTTCTGTAATCGACATCATTTCCTCGGTTAATTTCAGTCAAATGTGATTTTAGCGCAACCTAAACCATCGGTTAGTTTTGGGGAATTTTCGGTGCAAATGACCCGTGGTCGATTATTCCCGAGCCACGATGTACATATTTGACACATTGGCGACTCTCGATTGTCGTGAAAAATCTCGAGGTTTCAATTACGAGCACGGGTACCAAAACAACGAGAAAAATCGGTTTAGTGCCGATCGACGAGAATTACGTAATTAGATGGAATCACCCAAGCCTAATTTTATCTCTATCGAATCGACCTATTTCCGATTTCGATAGATTTTCGATCGTGCCGAAATGATCCTTGTAGACTAACACGGTCGAGCAGTCAATTCCTGGTCGAATTCTCAAGTCTGTTACATCAAAATCCTTTAATAACTTTCCCGATTAGTCTAGTTATCTCATGAGTGATCAACTCAGAGAATAGCGCTATAGGCACGTCGACGAAAAGTCCGATTTATTTAATTGAAAACAAAAGCAGAAAATCAGACTGTCACATCGCTGACCCAACTTCGGGCCGCCAACTTCGACATCGAGAAGCTCGCCCATGTGGCAGTCCGGCACGGGCTACATCGCTACCTCCGTCATAGGAAGCCCGTTTTCGAGGAACAGGTAAAGTTGCGTACATATAATCTTTCGATTATGGGGATTATTGAGTATCCTAAAAAAGGGAAAAAATTGGCGTAATTAGGCAATAATTCCCGTAATCTTGACCGAATCTCAAACGATTTTATTTCCCATCAAGCATGTCGCCTTAAATTATATATTAAATGCCTGAAAGTGTGGCAATCTATGTGATAATTTGTGCATGGATGGATTTTACACGTATGTTTCCTTTCTTTTTGGTTGATAAAATTTTGGGGTGTTTCCCTAGATTGAAGAATTCAAAAGGGTGATTCTAGATTATCCACTGAATTCGAGCGGTCTGATCAATGTGCCCAAGGCCCTAGCTGATATTGTTGAGTCGACCATCGGTGCTGTCTTCATTGATTGCAATTTCTCGCTGGACACCGTGTGGAAGGTATAAATAAAAATTTTGATCTCTCAGACCATTTTCACGTGCTTCCAACTTAGGAACATAAAGCACGCGAAAATGGTCCGAGAGATCAAAATTTTTATTTATACCTTCCACACGGTGTCCAGCAAGAAATTGCAATCAATGAAGACAGCACCGATGGTCGACTCAACAATATCAGCTACGGCCTTGGGCACGTTGATCATACCGCTCGAATGCAATGGATAATCTAGATACGCCCTTTTGAATTCTTCATTATGGGGAAACACCCCTAAATTTTATCAACCAAAAAGAAAGGAAACATACGTGTAAAATCCATCCATGCACAAATTATCACATAGATGATTATTAAGTGTTGACTCGACTTCTCACCACCTTCATTGCCACACTTTCAGCTATTTAATATATAATCCAAGGCAACGTGCTTGATGGGAAATAAAATCGTTTGAGATTCGGTCAAGATTACGGGAATTATTGCCTTATTACGCCAATTTTTCTCCCTTTTTTAAGATACTCCATAATCCCCATAATCGAAAGATTATATGTACACAGCTTTACCTGTTCCTCGAAAACGGGCTTCTTATGATGGAGGTAGCGATGTAGCCCGTGTCGGACCGCCACACGGGCGAGCTTCTCGGTGTCGACGTTGACGACCCGAAGCTGGGCCAACGAACCCGGCCGCATGCCCGGGTACCTGAAGTACTGGTCCTTGGCAAACAGCAAGTTGAGCACTAAGTTGCCGACGTACTCCAGCCGCTCGTAGCAAAACGACTAGGGCTTCCTCCAACAGCTTCCTGTCGTTGAACGTGTATTGCAAGATCGCCTCCACATCGTCGAGGCTCAGACAGCTCTCGGCAAGGGCCGGCTTGGGCTTGGGGCCACCGCCTTCTTCTTCCCGCTAGCATAAGTCGAGCTCTCCCAATTCGACGGCTAGCGCTTCCCCCTCCTCGTGATTGGAAAGCAATTTTTCTTGTTCGCCTTCTTCTTTCGAAGCTTCCATGGTGAACAAGAAAAAACCAAGTTGATTGAAAAACTCCAAGAATTCAAACAATGGGAGGCTACACGAAGCGGTTGTTGGCATACGAAATTTTCGAGAGTTGTTGCGAATATATATATATATATATATATATATATATATATGTTAAAGAGAGTTGACGTTTTTTTTTTTGTCTTTTTCTATTAAGAGTTCGTTTTTTTTTTTTAAGGAAACTACAATCGGCTAAATTCACAAGCAGCCTTTCTCACACTCAACTCACAAGGATCGTTTAGAGAGAGATGAATACAATGAGGGAGAGGAGACCCCTATATATACAAGTACAAGGCAAGCTGTATCCGTAAATCTCTCATCAATCTAACGGTAGAGATCATATCTCCCCAACTACCATCTAGTACAATTACCGTATCGCCCGCCCCAGAAGTATTCTAGAAGACTCGAAAAAACCCTAAAACCCTAAAACTCGAGTGTCGCGACCTACCCCTCGGGGGAGGGAATAAGTTTAGGGGGGAGAAGTACACTATCAGTGCCATAACTTGTGTACGGCACTCACTTTTGTGCCAAAAATTTCCGTTGGATCACTTAAGTGCCAAAAATTCTGAAAAACGATCATTTCAGTGCCAACGCCAATCTGGTTGGCCAGAAATCCAACGTGGCAGTTTTTATTAATTTTTTATGCTGATATGGCTCGTCAGAGAGTACAGTTAGCATGTAAACCACAAAACCGACGTCGTTTGGCGTCTTTCCCCCAAGTCGAAACCCTAAATCCCCAAATCGAGAGAGAGAGAGAGAGAGAGAGAGAGAGAGAGAGAGAGAGAGAGAGAGAGAGAGAGAGAAGGCATGGCAGCATCGTCTTCTTCCCGAAGAACAACACCAGCAGCACCAGCCACTCTCTGAGTAGAGCCCAATCCACCATCTCCATCCGCGCCCTCCTTGTTTCCGTCGCACTCCTCGTCTTCTCTCTCTCTCTGCACCTTCGAGCCCCCTTCTTCCTCCTCCGCCCTCGCCTCCTATTTTCCCATTGCTTCTTGCCCAAGAAACAACCTCAGCCTCTCCTTACTCACCTAGTCGAGCAACTACGACGAAGGCCAAGCGATGGTGGCCGAGAACGGTGGTCGAGCAACGGTGGCTAAGCACGGTGGCCAAGCGACGGTGGCCAAGCAAGCTAGGTCGGCGAGGATTGAATAAAAAAACCCTAATTTCAATCCCAAATGAGCTGTGCGGCGACGTTTTTCCTAGGCCATCCACATATGACAGCAAAACGACGTCGTTTAAAAAGCTTGTTGATTTTCTTTTCAAATATAAAAGCCACGTAATCATTTTGGCCGGAATTTTTCGCCGATGGCACCCAAGTGATCGTTTTTCCTCTGATTTGACACTTAAGTGATCCGACAGAAACTTTTGGCACCAAAGTGAGTGCCGTTCACAAGTTATGGTACTGATAGTATACTTCTCCCGGTTTAGGGGTATTGCCTAAAGAACAGACCTAAGACCAATGTTTAGGCACGGACTCTCCCAAGCCCATACCTCGCATGACATGGGGTGTTCTTAAGAATTTCGCAATAAGGAGTTGCCACTAGCTTATTGGGATCGGTTAGAAACCAAGTAAAGCGTGGGAGTATATCTCACTTCCTACGTATCTAGAGAATCTAGGATCGGGGACTTGATTACACTAAAGGGCTGTTTGCCAACGTGCCAAATAGTGACTGATTCTGATTTTTTGTTATCGAGAGTAATTTGGGAACAGAATCGCGTTTGGTAAAATTTTTGATCCTAGGAACAAATTTCTATTATTTTGTTCTCGGAAGTAGATTTGGAACAGAATCAAAATAAATAAAAAAGTTGATTCTTGTTCCGGGAACAAATCTAAGAATCAAAACTAACTCTTCTTCTTCCATTTTCTCTTCTTCTTCTCTTTTCTTCTTCTTCATCGACCGTCATCCCATGGTTGCCGTCCGCCGCCACCCGCCACCGTCCACCGCCGCCCGCCGCCGGTCGCCGGCGACCGGTCTGACAAGCTCGCCGGAGGCAAGCCTAGCCTCAGCAGGGCTGGACGAGCCTCGCCGGTGGCCAGGCGGGCCTCGCTGAGCCCCGCCACTTGCCAGGCAGGCCTCGCCCAACCCCGGCGAGGCCGAGCCTCTGTACCAAACGCAATTCTATTCCAAAATAAGAAATTTTGGACAGTTACCAAACGGCTTAAAATGCTTAAAATTTCTTCCCAAGAACAAAATAAAAAAGAATCATTTCTGATCAGAATCTACTCCCAGGAACATAATCGTTACCAAACACACCCTAATTAATCAATTAGTGCCCTTTCGATACTTAATATTGTTCATTTAAAAAAAATTTGTCAAGCGGTTTGGATTAACTTTAGACCAATTCACTAACCTGTGAGGTGATCATGCAGATACGCAATCATTACAATAACAATTAGCAGCCAAAGAAAGCGTTTAAATAAATTACATGGGAGAGCAAATATAAAGATAAATGCTAATCTTAATTGGATTAAAGGGGTCAAAGTATGCCAACAAGAGTAATTATCTTTGAAGACAATTGAAACCCTAAGGTAGAGCGCTAAAGGTTTACTCAATTTTTTAGCACACTTTAGAGTTAAGAAACTTCCATTTTTTAAGAAAACAACTTGGAAAGTTTGTTTTTAAAATTTTCAAATGACATTCTGAATTTTCTGACATTTTTTATTTTTTTCGAATTTTTGATTTTTTTTTCAATTTTTTTGAAAGATTTTTAATTTTTAATTTTTTGTTATGATTTATTTATTTATTTTGTATTTAATATTATATTCGGGAAAAGGGGTCCTAACCGGGTAAACCCGGCCCGTTGACCCTATCCGAACCCGGATCCAACCCAGTTGAAAAAAAAAACTTTTTTATTAATTTTTTTTATTCTCCACCCTTTTGTCTTCTTCCATGTTTTGTCTTTTCCCTAAACCAACTTCTGCTTTCTTTTTCCCTATTTCTTTTTTTTCTTTTCATTTTACTTTTTATGTACTGTTTTTTTGCTTTTTCTTTTAATCTTTTCTTTCCTTCTTCTGGTCTTCTTCTTCTTCGTGAGTCCTCCGCACGCATGAAGCTTCCATTAAACTCAGAAGTTCCATGAATTCAATCCCAACCTCACAACGTCAAACCACGATTTTGACGTATATCTTTTTTATCCCAAGCCGAGAACAGCGTGCGCCACTATCCAACAATCTCGAATATATATAAAATGTAAAACGCAAGATGGATGTGAGGTGCAACATGCGGCCACAAGTTTCGGACCTCGGCAAAACGAACGTGAAAATGGACGAAATGAAGACGAATGTTGCTCTTCGAAAATGAAACAGATAGTCCCAAAGTCCATCCAGCCCACACAACGATCAAGATGGCTTACGGATTAATGTTATCTCTCTTTTCATTACTCTTTGTTTGTTTCTTTTATTTTATTTAATGTTTCTATTCTTTATTTAATTTTTCCTTTCCTGGGCGTTGTTTCCTTCCTCATCAAAACTCCTCTTTTCTACGTTCTCTTCTTTGCTGAGAACAACACCATTGCCAGGATCTCTCTTGGAGAAACGCCACCACTAAAACTCGCCAACCACTACCCATGATCAACGAGATAAGGCTTCACGGGAGACGACCTGTGTAAATAGTGATCAAAACAATGATACACCAGCTTCGGATACAGCGAAGGCAGTGGCCGTTTTACCAGAAGCGCCTCAAGGGCATTTTATCAAACACCTAGGGTGCGTCGGCTCAAGACAGCCACGGACAAGAATAAGACTCGAAACTAGATCAAAGCTTGACGAGAATGGCAGGGAATGCTCAACATCAACAAAGGACAGCATAAGCGGACTTGAAACGCACGCCCCCGAGCCGGGATCCTTAGGAAATCTACACGGATTGCACCAAAAACCGGAAAACTCACCGGAAAAACTTGAAGCTGCGGCTTGTTGGTTCCGGCTAGGAGGCGCAACCTCGCGTCGGGGGTGGCTAAGTGACGCTCGGCTAAGTCTCCGTCTTCCCGGTCACTCTCCGTTTCTCCCCCTCGGCCTCCCTCAAGCTCTCTCTCCCTCTCTGTCTCTAGCGCTCTCTCTCTCCGCGAACCCCCATAAAAACCAACCCCTTTCACACTTTTAAGCACCGGCGCGCATGACCTCCTGCCGTGCCAGCTGCCGCTGCCGGCCTGCCCCACGAACGAACGTCTCCTCACGCGACGCTCGCCCTGTCCTCTCTCTGACCTGTACCCTTCTGTTTTGCAGAGCGTGACCAGCATGAGGATTGAGGAGGAACACGACCAGCATGCGGGCTGGGCTTGGTGAAAAGAAAAGAGAGGCTGGGCTTGGGCCCAGGCAGCAAAAGATACAGAGGAGAGGAGAATTGAAAAGGACTGGGCCTAGCCCGGTCCGCTTTTTTTAATTTTAATTAATTAACTTTTTTTTAAAGTTAGATTTAATAATTAGTGGTAGTTATGTAGATGCTCCTAATGTCTACAAGAAAACGTACACGATGCATTTTAATGAAAGTTATTTATTTTACTCTTTGCTTTCTTTCTTTTTTTAGTGACTAATTCATAATATTGTATGCGATTAAGTCATAAATAAAATGGTAAAATTTAGGTGTCAACATCAGGGATACAAGCTGAGGGTCACTTGCTCCACGGATGGGTCACAGCTGTCGTTTAGGATCCTCTTGGATTGGGCTTCCCTTCGGGCCGTGACATTAGCATAATGGGGAAAAAATGTTTAATATTTAATCTTTTTTACTCAAGAATTAAATCCCAAAACTTTACCTAATCTAGTTTGTATACATGTTATTATGAAAGTTTTTGGAAGAGTCAGATTTGACAATAATTAAAGTACTCGGAGTAGAAAGATTTGAATTTAATCATAATTGAAAGTTAATCAAGATGATCTTTCAATAACTAAGCAGCTCTTTAAATTCTTTCGAAAGCAACGGAGACTACCTTATTCGTACCATGAACTATGGAAAGAAAAATCTCTTCTATCCACTAATCTAACGTTTTTTTCTCCGATCTTAGTACTTTCGCAATTAATTCTTGTTTCGAACTTTTCTTCTTTTTTCTTTTTGGCCCAATTCAAACCTAGGTGCCTTTTGTTCCTGGTAATGAAAGTTGAAACTACATTACTCGTGTATAGTTCTTTGACTGATCCGCGATTCCTATCGACATATAAAGAATGAGAACTTGCCTTGTGCTCAGTTGTTGAGGAGTGTATTAATTTAGAATTTTACTATTTATTT
This sequence comes from Eucalyptus guilfoylei, assembly GCA_016097605.1. Lineage (NCBI taxonomy): Eukaryota > Viridiplantae > Streptophyta > Magnoliopsida > Myrtales > Myrtaceae > Eucalyptus > Eucalyptus guilfoylei. Next base: position 31,509,655 of record CM027866.1, on the reverse strand, counting down.
ATCATAATCTCACAAGTGTACCAATTTTGTGGTTTTTTATAATATTAATCTAATTTGACGGAAATTAATAAATGATAAATTTATCATAAATTTTTATTGAAAAAATTAGAATCAAGTAAATTTATCATAAATATATTAATTTAAATTTTTTTATAGTATTAATTCAAAATAAAATTCATGAAAAGAAGAAAAAGAAGAAGATATTTTCAAACAATTTCCATTTCTGGGAAAAAAAAAAACACATATTTTTATCGCCCTCCCATCTCTTCTCATTCGTTTTGATATGCAATCCTCTTTCGTGGCAGCCATTGCAGGAGAGCCCTCGCTCTCGCTCTCTCTCTCTCTTTCTCTGTCTCGCAGCGAGCGAGGTGAAGGCTTCGAGCTAGCAATGCATGCCCTTCGTCAACCTTCGACACCGCATCTGCTGTCGTCCTTTTCATGAACAGTCACAGGCCCTTAATCCCATGTCGTTCTTCACCACCACCACCCATCTGAGCAAGTCGCCATGCCTTTAGCCATACCCGCATCGGGGGAAGCTCTCTCCACGATGATTGCTTGCGTTTCGGGCGCGCCCGACGCTCTTCAAGCGGGGAGGACCCCGTCTCCGTCTCCGTGCTCCGCGCCGAGGTTCGGCACCGAGGACGCTCTGGCTGCGCTCCGGAGGTGCGCGGATTTCGGCCAGCTCAGGCAAGCCCACGCGAGGATCATCCGGAGCGGCCTGTCCAGCGACCAGTTGCTCGCCAGGAAGATGATTCAGGTCTGCTCCTCCCGCGGCCAGATGGACTACGCCGCTCTGGTGTTTCGTCAGATCGAGAGGCCGCAGACCTTCACGTGGAATGTTATGATTAGGGAGTACACGATGAACGGCGGCTCGCGGCGGGCGATTCTGCTGTATAATCTTATGATTTGTAAAGGGTTTGCTCCTGATAAGTTTACTTTTCCGTTCGTTGTCAAGGCTTGCATCGATTCGTTGGTTATTGAAAAGGGCAGAGAGGTTCACGGAATGGCCATAAAGGCGGGGTTCTCCAGGGACGTTTTTCTGCAGAATACTTTGATGGATCTTTATTTCAAGTGCGGGGATAGGGAGTGTGGGTGCAGGGTGTTTGAGAATATGCCCGTGCGCACTGTGGTCTCGTGGACGACCATGATCAGTGGCCTCATTGCTTGTGGCGACTTGGATGGTGCCCGACGGACTTTTGAGCAGATGCCCGATAAAAATGTCGTCTCGTGGACCGCGATGATTAATGGGTATGTGAAAAATGGGCAACCTCAGGAGGCATTTGATTTGTTTCGGAGAATGCAGATTGATAAAGTTGAGCCGAATGAGTTCACACTGGTTAATCTGTTGAAAGCGTGTACGGAGCTGGGAAGCTTAAAATTGGGTAGATGGATACACGACTATGCTCTGAAGAATGGCTTCAACCTCGGGGTTTTCCTTGGGACAGCTCTTATTGACATGTACAGCAAATGTGGTAATTTAGTAGATGCAAGACGGGTGTTTGATGAGATGCAGATCAAGAGCTTAGTTACTTGGAATGCAATGATCACTAGCTTGGGTGTCCATGGGTGTGGGGAAGAAGCTCTTGCTCTATTTGACCAGATGGAGAAGGCAAATGTAGTGCCAGATGCAATTACTTTTGTCGGGGCTTTATGTGCTTGTGTACATATGGACGATCTGGAGAAGGCATATGAGTTATATGTAAATATGAGAGAACTATATGACATCACACCTCTTCCAGAGCATTATGCTTGCTTGCTTGAATTATATAATCACGCCACTGTGCAAGATGAGGACTTTGATTTTCTTAGCAACACCGAGATGAAGCAAAACAATAATATATTGGCAGCTTTTTTGGAGGCAGATATTGTGCAAGATGTTTCAAGTGCAGATAGTATTTTTCCTTCAAGTTTTGAAGAGGCCTCAAAAATGGATAGTATTTACCGGTGTCAGCTACCCTGCTTCAAATGGGATGTAGGCTGATAATTGATGTTTCCCTGCCATAATCCATGTACTATAGATACTGCCTGACCAATGTAGTCTTTAGTATCGTCTTGACTACCAGCTACGGCTTTCATGCAGTAGAAGTTATGATCCTAAAGCTCCCTGACATGGCTTGAGCTGACAGTTAAATTTTGTCTTCTGAAGAACCTTTTACACTGTATACATGATGATTCTCAAGCTCTGCAACTTGGCCAGTGATGATGATCTGATCAATCGATCACTTTTTGTTTCAAACTCTACAGCTTAGGTGGAATGGATTATTTGTGTTGCTATGAGATCCATTATTCTATTGTCAACTTCATTGCACTAGTGTATGCTTTGACCAAGTGAAAAATTGCATGACGCTGTGATAATCTATAATATGGGCCTGAAGCTTGGATTATTTTTACTTCTTTTCAATGGCCACCCATTGTTGTATCAATGATATTTGATGAATTTGACAATTTCTGTTGTTGGAGTTAGAAAATCTATCTGTATAGCATAATAGCTTGTTAGGATTTCTAAAAGTACCTGGACAAAACGTTCTCTTGTCAATTATTGGCTTGTATTGGCGGACTATTGCACAACCTTATTTTGAAAGCATTTTCTATGTTTTTTTGTCATTTTCTATGTTTTTTTGTCATTCTCTTATTGGATCACCTCATCATTTTGCTTCTTTATCAACCTGTCAGTTTGCTGGTGTGTCTGAAATAAATCAATAGAGATGTCTATAATTCAGTCATTTTCTCAATCGTTTGGCCTAATCACTCAATTACAGAACTACTTCAGAAACTTACGTGGAAGTAAGAAAGGAAGGAAGCATGTGGTTTACAAACTTTGTGCGAAGATAAGTGAGGCTTGATATTCAAGGTTTTAAAGGGTCAGCTAAAGAGCCGAGTGCTGATGAGCCAAGATGTAGATGGGTCACATGGGCTCCTCATGCAAACTTTAGCAGGATCCTCTTTTTAGAGAGCATAATTCTCGCTTAATGTGTTTAGAATTTGAAAGATCTTGGAAGCATGAAAATATCAGTCAGTTTCGACCTCATCAAAATCTTCTGCCGACACATGGCCAAATGAGGGTGAGAATCACAAGGGGACAACATTGGGACTGTCAAATGCTCATCCTATTCTTTTGGCACTTCAAGCCAAGGCCAAGAGGAAGTGATCCAAGAAATAGGATAATTCTAATTTCCTTCTTTGATGACAGGTCTTTTCATATTCTCATAGGAACTTCCTGGAGCTGCAATTACTTCAGCACGGTAGGAGGAGTGTTGTCTTTCTGGGAACTATGGAGAGGCCTTCTAGCAGCATATGCCGGGTCAGTGGAGATCACCATGTAGGCCTTCTGTGCCACTACCTTCTTCAAAATGGCTCTGCTCAATGCGTTTTCCTCGATATATATGGGGAATGTTATGTAGGTGTCAACCGATACCATAGCTTCCATGCAGAAATGAATGCCCATATATGTGCTTCCTGCAATAGCCTGATTCTGATCACTCTTCCATCAGCAAACAGCTTATCTTACAACATTTATGATCTGTTTGCCAAGCAGGACGTATCACTTCCACAAACAATCCATCAGCATCTTTGGAAGAGGATGATTGGCTAGAAATGGAAATTTTCTCGTCTGAAACAGGCAAGTGGAGTCACTATTGTCCCTTAATCCGTCTACCACCTGAACTTCCAAAACTCAGCACAGCCCCTCTCTTCACAAATGGAGCAATACACTGGGAAGTTGGCGGATACTTGCTTATGTGCAATCTCAGCCAGTGCAACTGTAAGCTCATTAGACTTCTGAACCATTCTCCGAATTGGACGTGGCACACGATGACCTTTGGACAATGCTTGTGGGAATCCAAAGGTTTGGTACACTATTGTTACTCTAATTTCGAAGGAATCGACACTTGGGCTCTTCTCAAGGGATGAGATCATGGCAACTGTCCTGGTTACTCCAGCTGTGATATTGCAAGTTCGAGTGGAAACTGGTCCACTCCATCAAACACAAAACCTTGATCTCATGCAACCCAGATGTTTTCAGGAGACTCAAATCACTCGTTCACACCGTCAAACACAAAACCTTATTATCACGCAGGACAGATGTTTTCACAAAACTTGAACAGAACAGGTATCACTTTTCGTTGTTGAACTGGAAGCCATGCTCTATTTCTCCTTGCGGGTATAGCTCAGTTTTGAAAGTCATCTACCTGAGGCTTCCCGGAGTTATCCTTTCTTACGACCCAAGTACCCAAATCTTGAATGAGATCTGCACGTTTGAATGCCCAAACTTGGGCTTCCACTGCTGCTTGGTTTTCGTGGTCAATTATCATCTTCGGGGAGAGTCTCGGATGGAAGATGCTGGATCATCCAGAGGAAAGAAGGAGCTCGTGCACCTGCCATTAGCAGACATGATAGTTCAAAAGAACTGTCACGAGAGCTGTAAGTGGAACGAGAATGGCAGATCAGGCTCTTCTCTTTATTCCCCAAGTACATGCTTCGTTTTCTCGGGCTGAATTGCAGGATGTTTTGTTGTTGTTCTTTGTTGGTATTTTGAGTTGTTCAGAATGTTACCATCGACAGATTTCGTTTCGCCGATTGGATCAACCCTCCTGGATGTGATACACCCTTTAAGTTTGTGACAATCACTACTGCCTTAGGAAGTTTGGGCCTTCTTGACGTATGTTTTCGACTCAACCTTTCGGCTCCTGGCTTGCTGTCCAAAGATTCTAAACTTCTATCTGGCATCTAAAGCCAGTTCAATGCAAACCTCCATAAGCCAAAATTCAACTCTGCCCTTTCGGCCTACAATTTCTGATCTAAGAGAAGGATGAGCTTCTTCGAGAGGCCGCCTGGCTAACGCCGCCACTTGAAAATCCATCAACGGCAACGAATGATAAAGCTTCGTTAGTCTACTAGCCTGAGTGAGAGATTGCGTGGCCCTCCCATGTCATTGGCGAGGGCTGCTGGCCCTTATCGAGGCCATCGCCTAGGCGGCCGACCCCAGTTGACTTAAGACCCGACTCTCCACCTCTCTTATATTTTTGTTTTTCGACTACTTTTTTTTTTAACATCTTTTTTATATTTGGCCTATTTTCTGACGTGATCTCGTGACAACGTTACATCTCCTCAAAACTTGTAAAAAATTGCCACATTCAGTTTTCAATGCACAACGTTAGCAAATTTTTCCAACACCTCATCGGAAGGACGATTCTGCCGAATTCAAGCGTATGTTTACGACTGTTGGTGCAATTTTCTTATTTGAGTAGAACTCACAAGGATGACTATCACTGAAGTTAACAATTTTGAAACAAGGAATTGAAGGGCAGGGCTGTTTCTACTGCTGGAATGGCTTCATGGTCGCAGCCTGCTTAGTTTGATTGCTAAAATACTTCCCAGAAAACCCCTCAAGAAGTAAAATTGTAGTTGTAGGCTTGTACCCTCTGAATAAAATGTTAAAAGGAAAAAAAATAGTCTTCCACTCGTAAAGGATCATTTGAGATGAAAATAAATCAAATTAAGATTTTATTTATTTCATGAAAAATGAATAATATGAAAAAATATTTTTCTAAAATATGATCACTTGTATCGCTTATAAAAATAAATAAATAAAAATATTTTCATCATTCATAGAAATGTTTAGATATAAATTATTATTAATAGTCAAAGAATATTTTATTGACTAATTATTTCAAAAGAAACAAGTGATCAATTTTAGGAAATTATTTTTCAAACTATTCATTTTTCGGAAACAAGTGACATTTATTATGCGGAAAATTTTCCGGTGTTTAGATCGCTTAGGAAAATGAGTCAATAGAAAATATTTTTATAATTAAGGAAAATCTGTGCTTAAATTTAGAAAAATGATTTTCTTGTTAAAAAATTAAAAATTATTTTTTAAAATGTGATTAAATATCCTCGCACTACTTTTCCAATTCGGTTTCAAATTTCGCCTTGAAAAGTAGCAATTTGGATAAGTGCGTTTGTGGAGAGAGGCCGAAGCTCATGAGGCCCAATCACGAGGCCCGATAGCCTTGAAAAGTCAAACTGCAAACCAAGACTTTTCAGGATCCATGTAGCCGCCGCAGGTCTAACATGTTTTTTTAGACCCTCATCATTGTGTAGGTTACCAAACACTCCAATCTTGATTTTTAGGTACTCCTGAAGAATCACGTGTCCGATTTACCCGACCAACGAGGACAAGGAATGGAAAACACTGCTCCTTTCATTACCTTTCAGGTAAAATAAATACTAGAGAGCCATCGTGTCTGTGTTTTCGTGATTTTGGAGTGGACGAATGAGGTGATCCTCAAAGAAAATCTAGACACTCAGCTTTACTATTATCGCTTATGATTAGAATTATTGAGGTATATAAGATTCCAAGATAGTTGTTTCAATGCGGCGGGATGATCATCAATCTAGGAAAATTATAAAATAATTATAAACCTATTATATTCATATCAATTTAGTCATAAACATTTTAATAATTTGTTAATTGAGTCATTCTAGTCAATTTTGATCAAAATTGCTGAAGTAGACATTGGTCGTCTTATATAGCATAACTGGTGACAATTAATATTGACGTGAGCAATTTTTATAATTTTCTTTTAAAAATTGAGTTTTGAATTTTCTTAACTTTCTTTACTCCTTTTTTTTTTTTATTGTGGCCGGTGCAACCCTCACTAGCCGTGAAGGGCTCACCTAAATTGGACGAGGGTCGCCTCATCTATAGTCGGGAAGGATTGATGGCCTTGGGTGAGACCATTACAGCCTCGTTGGCAAGGGGCAAGGGCATGAAGGCCCTTGCCAGATCTAGCCAAGGGCGCCTTAGTCAAGGCTAGCGAGGTCGCAATGGCATTGCCTAAGGCCTTCGTGGCCTTGTTAGTCACAATCGAGGGCACAAAGGCCCTCGCCAGATTTTGGTGAGGCCATAAAGGCCCTTGCCCAGATATGGCGAGGGCCTTCACGCCTTCACCCATGGCCAGCAAGGTGGGCCTCACCTAGTCAAAGGGGGGCCTACCTGGCCAAGAGGGTTGCCGGTAACTCTTGTTGGTTACAATGAAAAAAAAAGAGTAAAAATTTCATATAGCACTATCTATGTTACTTAACACAATTAACATCTACGTCAGCGATTTTCAATTTAAATTATTCAAAAGAATTTGATTGAGAAATTGTCAAAAAGTTTAACACTAAATTGGATAAATCAAAAGGTTGATGACTGAATTGACGTAAATGTAATAGATTTAAAACTTTTTAGGTAATTTTTCCTTATCAATTTGATTGGTGTTAGCTTTCCTTAGAACGAGGAAGAAGACAATTTCATTGGTGTGAGCTTTCCTCATAATGAGGAAAAAGGCAATTTCATTTTTGAGACCGCTTGGAGTGTTTGGTAACCTAAACAATGAAGTTGAAGTCAACAGAAGGTGGAGGGACGAGATTAGTGGCAAATACCAAAGGCGTCAAACAAGATTAATTTATATGCAATGACAGTCTTGTTTCATCTAAGCACATGAAGTGAAGTCAACACAAGTGAAGGGGCGAGATTGGCCGCAAATGCCTAGACTTGGTATAGTAATATATGGAATAAATATTAATATATGACTTTGAAGTTAATTATAATATTTGTCTATGTTTGTAGATTGCCAAATTCGTATGGAATGTGCAAGACAATGAACAATACTTAAAGTATTAGTCTCTAATTTGGCTAGACTTGAATATTACAACGATGAGTTAGTTCATCATTTTGTTGCTCGATTTAAGAAAACTAGAAATAGATGCCTCACTTCACTCTCAAAAAAAGAATTTACCATTATGACTTTCAATCTTAGAGAAAAATTCAAAGAGTGAGACTTTGCCGATTTATTTTAATTGGTGACAAGAGTGTCTAAATATGAGCAATTGTTAAAGGCAAATATAAAGGGCCATATCAAGGCTCATATCAAGGCTTTACAGAAATCGTGGCTTTAATGAAAAATTATGAGTAGAATCTAACCCAAATGAATATATTGAAATAAATTGGCAAAAATATGCTCAACAAGCCTCACATTTGTTAATCCTTAAAGCCTCCCAAACTGAAAGAAAAAAGAATTGTTAAGTCTAAAGATACTCCAGTTTACTCGTTTGATAATAATAATAGGTTGGACGAAATTTTCTATTTACTCTTAAAAAATGGTTTGATGTCTAATGGAAGACCAAGTTATCCCCAGTAAAGAAGATCTAGTGAACAAACAAATTGCAAGTGGCACTGTTCATGGAGCCATAATACAATTAATTGTATTGTTTCCAAAAAAACAATAAGAGGCAATTCAGCAGGGAAAGATCAAATTTGCCAATAACAAAGAGGCATATAATGTATTTATGTTGTTTTAATTAAATGAATCACCAATCAATTCTTTTAAAAAGGGGATATGTGGACATTGAAAGATGACCAACTTTTGGTTATTATCAACAAATGTCAAACTAAGTCGATGAGAGTAGAGTTTAGTCAACAATGAACAAATTAGTCGGCAATTTGAAAGGTATCGACAACTCTTCAATAAAGTCATTGACACTAAACGTCAATTATCGATGAGAACCTTCATCGGTTGACATATTTTCGATAGCTATCTTGAAACTCCAAGGCAGTAATAATGATACAACACTAGAATAGAACTGCTATATTTTATTATATAACTTCTTATAGGTAAGCATTGCCTAATAGTAGGAGATTGCGAAGTAACTTCTTGAAACTACAAACAGGAGGAGGAAGTTTTTTATTCTTTCAAATTCAATAACCATTGTATGTAACTATACTGCGTAATCATTTGTGGAGTGTTATAAATACCTCTAGTGTATTCATTATAAGGACCCCATGATCAATCAAAGAACTCAATATTCTCGCAATTTTATCATTATCTTTACTTTCCTATAATCTACATATCAACAAGGCGTTCACTCTCCATGTCTTTAATTTTCTTGTTATTTACTTTCTTATCCAAAATTAACAAAGGACCCTTTGCAACATTTATTCATTCACTTGTCGATCCATCTATATTCTTGAAGGATATTTTATCATCTTTTGGTGAAACACTACTTAAGATTTGTTATTCCTCTCACTCTTTTTAATGTTATAGGAAGAATCCAAATATATCAACTTAATTAATTTCATGAATACAATTCCACTTGCTTTAATAATTTCATTTTTGTTTTAGCAGTAAGGTGGTGTCCAAGCCAGCTTTCAAGTATCTTGACTAGTCCAACTTCGAAATCTTAAGGATGCACACCCCCACGTTAGCCTAATGCATTCAAGATTTTACTTTTGAAGTGCTCACTCCAACCCCAAACCACAAGGAGAGGCCAACTGTCCAAGAGATTAGAGAGTGGTGCTCCATGGCATGGATATTGACTGGGAAGATCTCAGGAGCAAACTCCATTAATAACTAAACCAACAATGTGTTGGTACATTATTCTTTACTTGCAACATGTCTAGTGTGTTCACAGCATGGAGCTTGACTAGTAAGATCTCAAGAGCAAACTCCACTGCTATCTAAATCAACAGTTTGTTGGTACATTATTCTTTACTTGTAGCATATCTAGTGTGTTCACGACATTGTGGCCCCTTGATAAGGTCTCACTACATTTTCTATACAATTCTTCCCATTAGCATCGGTTGTCGGCTTAGTTTTTCAAATTGATAATATTAGCGTATGGATATCCTTAAATGTTTTCGAGGTGCACATTACTACGAGTTCGGGGAAAATGCTTCGAGTGCACTAAATGCATGTATGCTCTGTGCACCTCGGTTCCTTGGATGGGATACCTGATGACGTACAAAGAAGAGCTAGCCGGCTCATGGATGGTGCAATTTTTATCAAGGGATAATGGCATTACCGGTCCCTATAGTTTTTTGTGTTGCTCAATCTCATCCCCATTTTTTTTTATCAATGTGGACCCTAAACTATATGTTCTTCATTCAAGTCACGATTAATTCTTATGACTGTAATTAATGAAGTGTATCTAAAATTTCTAGAATAGTTGTTTCCTAAAATGAAAAAAATAAAAATAAATGTATTGGAAGTCCTAAAACTTATCACGAAATTATTGAGTATTTAAACTTTCAAAAAACAAAATCAAGTCCTAAAATTTGTCATAAAAGTACAATTGAGTCCTAAAATTTTCTAAAAGTATAATCAAGTCATAAAATTTATCATGAAAGTACCATTGAATGCTAAAACTTTCAAAAGATACAATCAATGGAAAAACTCGATTGGATGAATTTGACAACTTTTAAAACTCAATTGTACTTTTTGAAAATTTTAGGTCTTAATTGCCATTTTGTGACAAATTTTACGAGTTAATTGCTCTTTTTAAAAATTTTAAAAATTTATAGTCATAAAATTTGTTATGAAAGTACAATCGAGTCTGAAAAATTTCGAAATGTACAATCAATGGAATGACTTGATTAGATGAATTTGACAACTTTTAGGATTTAATTGCACTTTTTGAAAATTTTGAGACTCAATTGCAAGTTTGCGACAAGTTTTATGACTTAATTATAATTTTTAAAAATTTTAGAATTTAATTATATTTTCGTAATAAGTTTTAGGACTTCCAATTTATATCCCAATAAAAGGAAGAGCAGCTTCATTGCCGAGAAGATTTCAATTTGGTTTTCTCTTCTTGAAGCAGCAAAAGCAAGGACACCAAGCACGAGAAAATAAACGTGCGCGCACGCTTTTAATTAAATGCATAAAGATGAGGGGATCAAGCATGATTAGCGTGCATTTAACGACGGTTTTGCCAGCCTAGGCAATGAAGTCAACTCAAACACGATTGGTGGGGGCAAGATTGATCGCGAAATGGAATTAATATACGGAATAAATATTTATTTATGGATAAGAAAGTCATATAGAAATATTTACTTCTTCAACCGTCTTCAAATCAGGAAAATTATATCAAAAAATCTCCCAATTCCGACAAGGCCGATCACGGATTCATTTTAGTCCTTAAAGATGACCGACCATACCATAATAGCTGGAACGAAAAGGTCCTTGCCACATGCCACGAGAAAAAGTCTATACATCTGAAATTATGACCTTTGATTACTCAGAGAGGACACTCTATTGAGAAAACTGTGACTATATGATGTAAAATTTTGCTAACGGACGCTTTCGAGATGCTTCCTACATACCTAAAGAGAAAAGTGTTTTCATTATGAATGTATTGTTTCTTTCTTGTCATGTATAATCAATGCATTAAAAATGACAATCTTCCGCTGTTAAGTATAGTTAGGGAGTGTCTTGACCCGCCTTCCAGAGTACATCCAACATGAAAAAATGCAGAGAAGTATGCTGGGGTGAACTGTTGGAGTAAGACATTTCTTCATGTGAAGGTTGGTTCTCTTTCCAACCAAAAAAAAAAAAAGGTTGGTTCTCCTGGCAGGAGGAAACAATGCGAATGCATGGTAAATTTGGTTAAATCCTTTCGTACGAAAAATTTAAACTATTCAAATCAGTTACTTTAATGAATGAAATTTTCCGCTTACTTTATTTTGTTTTCTTTTATTTTAGCGATAGGGTGATGCCTGAACTAGCTTTTGAGTATCTTGACTAACAATTTTTAATTACATACTACTTCATATTCTCCTAATGCATTCAAGATTTTACTTACAAAGTGCTCCCGACAAGACTTTCAACTCAAGAACACAAGGGAATAAACAAATCTCCTTTCATCTAAGCCATCACCTTGTTGGCTTAACATTTCAAGTTGACAATATCAGTGCATGGATTTGCTTTTCAAACGTTTTTGAGGTGCGCGTTTGGAGTGAGATCTAAAAAATGCTTTCAGTGCACCAGATGTATGTATACTTGGTTAGTGCGCCTCGATTCCATAAACGCGCACCTCAAAAACGTTTGAAAAGCAAATCCATGCACTGATATTGTCAACTTGAAATGTTAAGCCAACAAGGTGATGGCTTAGATGATGACACAACTCAGAGGAGCTAGCGTGTGCGGATTGCTGCCTACTAGACTCACTGATCCATGTCTACTGCAATTTTTGTCAATGGACAATTGAACTCCTAGTCCCTATATTTCAATTTGTTCGATCTCCTCTTTGTACTTTTTTCGCGAATATTATCCCTAAGTTATATGCTTTTTTATTCAAGTTAGTTCTTCTGTCTAAAAAGCAATCGAAATGTTGATGTAAATCACCGCCACAGTAATTCCACGTTAGTGACGATTAGCAAACAAGTGATGACGTGGGTTTTTTTATGCCAAATGGAGCAAAAATATTAGGGAAAAAAAAAACTCAAACCCCATAAAGAGAGAGCGAGAGTTGGTGACTGAAAAAGGCTATAGATCATCTCACCGTAGTTGCGCGACTACAGGCAAGACAAAATCCGGCTAGGGTCACCGACCCCCTACGACTCTTGGATTGGGATCATGCGATGCCTATCGTAAATCGGTCATCCATAAATTAATCCGATTTTCTGACAAAAAAAATAGATCCGGCTTTCATACGAAGCGATGAAAGGATTTATGCAATTTACTTGATTAAGTATATTAGAAGGGTGATTTGTATTTGAAGTCAAGAAAGAATTTCATATGATAAGTTTTCAAGTATAAGCGCCATGACATTTAAAAAAAAAATTAACCCCTCATTTGACATACTCGCTAAGACATTGAACCTTTGTTTTTATTATTATTATTATTATTATTATTATTATTATTATTATTATTATTATTATTATTATTATTATTATTATTATTATTATTTTTGCCTCTGAGAGGTTAGGAGATCAGCCTGTTGCAAGTTCGAGCCGTATAACAAACAAAATAAAAAAAAATAAGAGAGATAAATTCTTCGTGATTAATTTTTATTTTTATTTTTATAAAAGTTAAGTAAGGATAAGATGCTACTACAGTATAAAAGGGCTTACTAAAGGTACGTTCCGTGTACATATGTGTATGTATGTATGTATGTTTGTATGTATGTATGTATGTATCTTTCCATATCTATATATACGCCGCCGCCACACCTCCCCCTTTCGGGGGAAGCCCCTTCATTTTCCTGTACCACGCCGGACTATTTCATCCGGGAAGGCATCGCGGGAATCTGGGTGGGATCCTTACTCCCGAAGGGGGGTTGTGGCGGAGAGCCCTATGGGACCATACCCTAGGTTTTACGCCTCCAGGGGACCCATTTAGGCGAAGCCTTTTAAAGTCCTGCTCAGGACTATATATGGACCCAAAACAAAGCCCAAAAACAAAAAAGGTATTTCATTTGGACGCAAGTACAAGATGGACAAGAACTTAGAACAGTCCAAAAATCAGCAACAATCCTACTTTTCGAGTATTTATGCTGTCAAAATTAGTCCCAGGGTTTTGAAAAGACAAAATCTCGTGAGTTAACATAGTTGGTAGAAATTAAGGGCCTATTTGTTTAGGTTTTGTTTATGATCCTCATAACACAATTTTTGTTCTTTTGTTCCGGGGAACAAAAAAAGAATAGAATCACGTTTGTTTACACTTTTGTTCCTGGGAACAAATAGTTTATTTTTTTTGTTCTTGGGGACAGATTTGGAATAGAAATAAGAAGTAGTAGAAAAAACTTGTTTCTTGTTTCCGGGAACACTTCCGAGAAACAATTTTTCTCTCTCTTATTTTTTTCTCCTTCTTTTTTTTCTTTGGTCGGTCGGCGGCCTTGGACATGGCCAACAACCGACCGTCGAGGGCCGGTGACGCCGACGACCGGCAGTCGAGGGCCGGCGACCTCATCGGAGCGTTGCCGGCCCCCGGCGAGGCCAACCTCGCATCAGCCGACGAGGCCGTTGGCCCTCGTCGGCCGGTCGCCATGGCCGAGGTAGGCGACCAGCCAAAAGGAAGAAAAAATAAAAAATAAAAAAGGAAAAATAAAATAAATAAAAATATTAAAAAATTAAAAGAAACAAAAAAAAATTTATATAAATTTACCAAACATGTTTATGTTCTTTTTCTATTCCGGGAACAGAAATTTTGTGCGATTACCAAACGCGTTCTTACGTTAAAAAATTGTTAGGAACGGGAATAGTTTTTTCTATTTCTATTCCCTGGAACAATTTTTGAACGAAACGTTACCAAATGCGCCATAAGTCTGTCTTCTTAATCATATTTCATAGGAGAACAGCATGTATCAAATGAAATAAGGAAAAAAGAACGACAAATGTCGACAAGCTGAAACCTCATTCTGTTAATTTTTTTTTTGCTAATAAAGTAAAAATGAGAAAAAATAGTGGTATAAAATCGAGGACAACGACAAGCTAGCATCAAACTTGGGAAAATTACAAAAAAAAAAATCTTAAATCTATTATATTTGTGTTAATTCAATCATAAACTTATTAATTACACAAATTGAGTCATAAACCTTTTCACCTTGTCAATTGAGTCTATTTGATCACTTTTGATCGGAAAATGCTGATGTAAATGCCGACCATCTAATATAGCAAAGTCAATACCGACATGTACAATTTTAATAATATATTAATATTTTATGAATTTATAAATATTTTTGGAGCTTTTTTATTATTTTTTCTTTGCTTTTTTTTTTTTTTTTTAACTTAGGGCCAAGTGAGGGCGTCATGGTCCTTGCTGACCAAAGCAAGGACCTGTAATGTCTTTGCCCTATCTAGGCAAGACTATTGCAACCCTTACCTAAAGCTAGCAATGGTGTCTCAGCTCTCGCCTATGGCTAGTGAGGGTTAGCAAGCAACCCTCACTGACCTTAAGTTCCAAAAAAAAAAAAATTATAAAAACATGAAAAAGGTTTATTAAAAAATGTCCACGTTAAAGCGGGTTGTACCATGTAGAGTGTCTAGCATTCACATTAACAATATCCGACTAAAATTAACTAGATAGACTTAATTGGCAAAACATGAAAAATGTTTATAACTAAATTAAAATAATTGAAAGGTTCATCACTGAATTGAAACAAATGTAATAAATTTAAGATTTTTTTGGGTAATTCTCCCAATCAAACTTGCCACTTTTGACAAATTTAAGGGAAAATTATAAATAAAGACCTAAAATGTTCTCAGTTTCTCAAATAAAAGCCTAAAGTAACCATAACAATTTTAAATAAGGGACTAACCTCACCAACAAGATAAATATTTTTGACCGATCAATGGCATTTTTATTCAAAAACAATTTCTACCTAAATTTTAGTTAAATTAGATCAAAAATTAAGAAAACCGAAACTTCCCTACCAACCCTCACTCTTGTGGCTTTCGTCCAAACATTGATGAGGCGCTGGCCATGGCCAACGAAGTTGATGATGCCTTGGTTGGCGACCCTCGCCGACCAAAGGCAAGGGGGCCCTTGCCAGAACAAAAAGAGGGCCACAACCCTCACCTAGATTGGAAAATGGTCATGCCCCTCGCCGAGGCGCTGGCCACCCCATCGACCACGGCCAATGCCCCACTAGTCATGGGGCCTTTTTTTTTAATTTTAAGTTTTGTCATGGAAAGAAAAAAAATAAAAATAAAATAAAGGACGAAAATGCCATTAACTTGCTGATGAAATCATGCTTTTCTTTAAAATTAACATGACAACTTTGGGTCTTTATCTGAAACATGATCAATTTCAGATCCTTATTTAGAATTTTTTTCAAATTTAATAGATGACTCTATTTGTTTTGCCAAGAATGATTAATTTGAAAAACATATCCCAATAAAATGATTGCTTTCATTCATTAAAAATAATTAGATAATGAAAAATGTTCTCATTATCTTAATAATTTATGTTTAAATAATTTCATATACTCTTCATTTTTTAAATAATTAGAACGTTCATTTCTGAAAAAACATTTTGCAAATTAATTATTTGGAAAACAAATAGAATCTTACTCAGTAGAAAGTACTCATAAAATAAATCACAAAACTGCAAAAATCCAGCCTTCCCCCACCGAAATTGTTCATACAGTCAGAGACAAGAATCAGACGGCAATTTCCACACACAGAAGAGCAGAAATAAGTAAATACAATCTAGCTTCTAGCCCCTAATTTTTTTTTTTTAAAAGGAGGTAAATTTAATCTGAAAACAGCCAATCTTCAAAAAGCTTCTCTTCTTCATCTTGAACCTCAGAACTTAAGGAGAGAGAGACTATTCACCGAGCAATCGTCCCTTCCCTCCTCTGCGTCGCCGGCGTCTTCCATCGTCCCGACTCGTACCGCCTCCTCTCCTTCCCCCCAAGTGCCTACTCTCCTTTTCTCCCCTCCGCTCTCCTGAATTCTTCATCGCCGACGCCACGCGTACATGTCTATATCTCTGCGGGCCGATACGGCGTCGATCGTCGGCGAATCCGTCGACCCGGTATCCGACGCCGGCGATGAGGTGGACGAGCGCTGAGCAGGCGGGGTGTCCTGTCCGTCACGTTTATAAAAATGGGCTCTGCCCGTCTGGCGAGATTCGATTAGATTAGGTCGCTGTTCATCGACAGCCCGAGAAGATAAAGTTCTTTTAATATTCTTGTCAGACTTTCGTGCGTCGGGTGATTTGGTTATTAAATTTGCCGCATTTTAAGCGTGGATTTTTCTTTTATCTCCTCGTTCTTCAACTGCCTGAATTAGAGAATTGTCCAAAATCTTCATTTGTCAATCTGCCCGCCAATCAAAAAGCTCAGCTCAGCCCCCTCGTCCGGTCTAAAGCTGTCGCCAAGGTCTTACCTTTCTCATCCTCTGATCGGCAAAAGACAATTTTTGCGGATACCCTTTTTAGCGAACGGCGAGATTTACTGGTAGGCCCGAGAGTCGCGAGGTTGAAGACGGTAGTAAGCCTTTTTTCTCTCTCTCTCTCTCTCTCTCTCTCTCTATACTGTTAATAGACGTTTTCTTTAGTCAATTTCGAGGGCTACACCAGGAGAGACTCATCGGGATACCATTTGCCATTTCCGGATTTTTCTTTTTCTTTTTCTTTTTTTTTTTTACGGATTTTTGGCATTCAAATTCGGTAGTTGTGCCGTATTTCATAGTTGAATTATTATAAGAGTCAGAACATTATACGAAGGATGGTGCTTCCTCAAAGTCATAACCTTGCGGTGGCATGTGAAGGTCTCCTCTGCCTTCCCGCTTCCAGATTTGACCGTCACCACCCTCGCCACCCTCGCCACCCCCGCCATCTTCCTCTACGTCGGAATCTGCCATCTGGGTTCGGAAGGTCGGCGATGGCTTCCTACGAATCGGACGATTCGGTGAGATCTTACACCTTCCAGTCGAACCGGAGCTTGGCGTCGTCGCATCACTTGCGCCACGTGGATTCGTTGGCCACCCTGCCCTCGGGGGCTGGCAGGATCTCGCACTTGAACGCGGTGATCCTTGGTGAAGCTCTCGCCTCCGAAGAGAATGATCTCGTCTGCCCCAGTGATGAATTTAGCAAGCAGGCTCTCGTCCCATCTCCGCAAAAGGTGAATTTTTTGTTTTTTGTTTTTTTATTTATTTTTTATCTGTCTCCTTTTTTCCCCGGTTTGGTTTCTTCTGTTTGTGGGCTTTGGTCGTTGAGGCACATTCGCAAGTCACTTGGTGGGTCGATCTGATTCTGTTCCGTTTCGGCATGGTCAGTACTTGGAGATGTACAAAAGGTCTATTGAGGACCCAGCTGGCTTTTGGTCTGATGTTGCATCTGAATTCTACTGGAAAAAGAAGTGGGGTGAGCAAGTATGCAGTGAGAATCTGGATGTGCGGAATGGGGAAGTCAAGATCGAGGTTCACCTCTTTTGCCCGTCATAAATCATCTGAAGTTTTTTTCAAATTTTTTCCTTTCGGCAAAGAATGCACCATTACCATTTTTGTGATTTCGCTTGTGACTGAGCAGTGGTTCAAAGGTGGTATTACCAACATTTGCTACAATTGCTTGGATAGAAACGTGGAAGCTGGACTTGGGGACAAGATCGCAATCTACTGGGAAGGGAATGAGCCCGGTTATGATGGCACCTTGACCTACTCAGAGCTACTTCAAAAAGTTTGCCAGGTGGATATGATGCTTGCATGCATTATGTTGTTAGCGAGCATGTTGGATAATATGTTCAGTTAATTGTAATTGGTAACTGTGTATTGGTTCAGCTTGCGAATTACTTGAAAGATATTGGAGTTAAGAAGGGTGATGCGGTGGTAATTTATCTTCCCATGTTAATGGAACTGCCGATAGCCATGCTTGCTTGCGCGCGCATTGGTGCTGTACACTCGGTATTGCTAGATCTCTTTATCTCCCATATAGATTTTGTCCTCCGGTACTTGATGTTCCTATACCAATTGCTTCATTTCTTGTTTCTTTAAGGTTGTGTTTGCTGGATTTTCTGCTGAGTCTCTTTCCCAAAGAATTGTGGATTGCAAACCGAAGGTTGTTATTACTTGCAATGCAGTTAAAAGAGGTTCAAAGGTCATAAATCTGAAAGACATAGTTGATGCTGCCCTTGTTGAATCATCTGGCAATGGAGTTTCTGTAGGTATGGATTTACCAATATTTGCTTGTGATCTGATGTACAAATTGTCTTCGCTTGTTGTCTTCTCTTACTTGCGTGCTTTGATTCGGTGAGGACCTAGAAGATGTTGATGATAGATGTACGGTCAATCTGGACTTTATACTGCAACTTCAAAAGGTCATATCACTAATTCATGGAATGAATGGTAAACTGATACTGAAGTAATATTACTAATTCATCAGGGAAAACTTTGTCTTGAAGAATTGTTCTCACGAAATTCTGTAGTGGTATGTACAAAATCATGAATAGTAGCTTGGTAATTATTAGTATCCAAATCAAACTTCCAAGCTAATGTAAGCCATCTTATATTAGAGTAGAAGTTTTGTTGTCCATCTGCAATGTGGTAACTTTGTCCCTTTAGAAAGGAGAACATGGACAGCTTCAAATATGGACCTTACCGGTATATTTGCTTCTGGCTGCCTTCTTTTAAACCAATTACTGCAGAGAGGGCAGTGGAGTAAAGTGTCAGACTAGTCTATCTTGAAATCTTTTATCTAGTTTGAGTTGTGCAAAAGCCCCGTACTTAGCCCTATAATTCTGCTCGGTTAAGCAATAATCTTTGATAAGATATCTTTTTCCCTTTCAATTATGATCAATTTTACTGAATATGCTTTTATGTGTTTGTTGTTCATATCCTCAAATGACTTAACAAATTTCCTTTTTGGGTAGGTGTATGCTTAACTAACGAAAATGAATCAGCCATGAAGAGAGAAAGCACCAAATGGAAGGAAGGGAGAGATATATGGTGGCAGGTTCATATTAATAAATTCTTGAAATCCTATATTTAGAAGATGGAATAACTCTATTCGGACAATTTCACTGGCATATATAGCAGATTCTTCAAAAGGAACTTATTGTCTGCCCATTAGAAGGGTTGGACTATATATGTCTTTTGGATTGCTGAGCTCTCAAATTAAAAGAGTTTGAATTGGATTCTGGTGGTTACTTTATAGTTGAAACTGATGAGCAATGTTTGGCTTCTAGGATGTTGTTCCTAAATATCCAACGACGTGTGAAGTAGAGTGGGTTGATGCAGAGGATCCACTTTTTCTCCTCTACACCAGCGGTAGCACCGGAAAACCAAAGGTAGGTTCAACACTCTGTTCATTCAGGATCATGCATCTCTCTTTGTTTGTTCTTGTATGTGCTAATGTGAAGCTTGTTATAGGGTGTTCTCCATACTACCGGAGGATATATGATATATACTGCCACGACATTCAAGTATGCATTTGACTATAAACCAACTGACATCTACTGGTAAGTTGATCGTCCATTATGTCCATGAATAGATCATGTCCACAATCTCTTCAACAATTTTGCAACTCATATTTCCATTTTTGCCCACCTGGTCTAGGTGCACTGCTGACTGTGGCTGGATAACTGGGCACAGTTATGTTACCTATGGACCTTTGCTCAATGGAGCATCTGTTGTAGTTTTTGAAGGGGTAATGCTTAACAGTCTTATTCCTTGCAACACTTTATGTTTGCATAAGGGGTGTGGGAACCTGATAAGTAGTTTGTTGATTTAGGTCAATAGAAATCATGACTTTGCAATTTGAGTGTTCAGAATCTCAGATGAGGTCGATATATGTCCATTTGAATTCATAATTACCTAAAAAAAGTGAATCAGGAAAAGAAAAGCATACTATTTGTGTCAGTTTTCTGTTATCTGCTTGTGAGTAGCCAATTGCCAACCAGGTTATCTTATCAGGAAGCTATTAAATAGATAATATTTTAGTAACATCACCAAACCAATCGGAGAAAGTTTGGTACTTTAGCATTCTGTGAAGCAGAAGAATGATCTTTTAACCCTAACAGAAGTATCATTGACGAAACAGTCATTAACTGAATTAGAAAACTATATAATAGCAGAACAGGTCGTTCTCTAATCCAAGAGTAAGAAAATATCCATATTTTGTTCCTGCTATCGAAGTCAGTTATACTGGAGATAGCAATTATGAAAACAGAAATGATCCTCTTGCCTGTATTGTTTTATACTCACTCCATCCAATAACAAATAATGCCAATTTGCTGCAGGCACCAAGTTATCCTGATTCTGGACGCTGTTGGGATATCGTTGACAAATTCAAGGTGACAATTTTCTATACCGCCCCAACGTTGGTGAGATCGCTCATGCGTGAGGGTGCTGAGGCAAGTCTTTCTATGACTGGGCACCTAAATTTGTGGTTAAAAACTTAGCAATCCTCTGTTCCATTGAACTAATATGGATCTTGACTTGAATTTGTATCATCTAGGTATATTGTTAGTGAAAGTAATTCCATGTAATCCTCTTGTTTCAACTGACTTCCTCATCCATGTCCATTTAACCTTATTAACCATCTGAAAAAGGGTTGGCCGATTGAGTATCCTTCCAATGAATGTACCCCTTCATTTATATTCTGTTGAATTTCCCCTACAGCCACTGTCTCTTCCATTATGTGGCGGTCATGAGTCTAGAAGCTCTTTAAAGTCAGTTTCATGATGGTACAACATATGTGATCAAGTTGCTTCTGGTGCTGCAGTATGTTACCAAGTATTCACGCAAATCATTGCGGGTCCTAGGAAGTGTTGGCGAACCTATCAATCCAAGTGCATGGAGGTACTGAGCTTTATCCTAACTTTCTGACGTAGATAATGTTTCACTAGATCCATAAACCTGTGTACATTTCTTCAGGTGGTTTTTCAATGTAGTTGGGGATTCAAGGTGCCCTATATCTGACACTTGGTGGCAAACTGAAACTGGTGGCTTCATGGTACATTTTGTTATTCGTTTGGGTTTATCATGTTAGAATTTTTTACAAACAATGCCCACAATATCCACTTAATGGTCTCAGTCTGACTCCAGTGATGCTTACCTTCCTTGCAGATCACACCATTACCTGGTGCCTGGCCACAGAAACCTGGATCTGCTACTTTTCCTTTCTTTGGGGTTCAGGTCTCTAAACTCTTTCATTCCCTTTGACTTTTGAACAACTTAAGAGCCTTTCACAAGGTGTCTCTCCGACTAATTTCCACGTTTGTTTCGTGCAGCCTGTTATAGTGGATGAAAAGGGGGTTGAAATTGAAGGCGAGTGTAGTGGATACCTGTGCATTAAAAGTTCCTGGCCTGGGGCATTTCGTACACTTTATGGTGATCATGAGCGATACGAAACAACGTACTTCAAACCATTCCCAGGATACTATTTTACTGGTGATGGCTGCAGCAGGTTGGTTGATACAACTGTTAAATTATTGCTTGAGTTACTTGCATTATGCCTGGGTTCTTACTAGGGATGTATATACAATACCTTAACTTGAATGATATTCTTGCGCTTATATATCTTTGGAAGGTGTAGTTATGGTTATATTTTTGCAGCATAAGCTGTACAATTTGATTTCCTTATTTTTCAATTCGCTCAACCCATTCAGGGACAAGGATGGTTACCACTGGCTGACTGGTAGAGTTGATGATGTCATCAATGTCAGGTACTACATGAATTTCTCAAGATCTTCTCTTTTGGTACCTTCATTCAAACATTTTTTATGTGCTCATACAATGTGGCTTTGTTTTTGTTGAGAAACTTCCAAAGACCAATTCTTTTCCTTCTTAAAGCACCCAGTGCCTTGAATTCTGGACTAGTTATCTGATGATGCTTCACTTGCCTCTGCAGTGGACACCGGATTGGAACAGCAGAAGTGGAATCTGCTCTTGTCTCGCATCCCAAATGTGCGGAAGCTGCAGTTGTTGGTGTTGAGCATGAGGTACTTCAGAGAGGAGTAAATTGATGATAAAATTTTCATTGCACTTGCTTTAAATGCTAACAAATCAACAAATCATGTTTTGTCTCTAGGTGAAAGGACAAGGCATTTATGCCTTTGTCACTCTGGTGGAAGGTGAACCTTACAGCGAAGAACTGAGAAAAAGCATCACACTCACCGTTAGGAAACAGGTTTGCATCCCATTAACATTCATTTCTTTATTTGAAAACTAATTGCTCTTGCTTTCTGAAAACTCCCCTAAGTGACTTAAATTTGTCATCTGATAACATGCAAGTTCTGGACAGAGTAACCTCTTAATGTGATGATAATTGTGATGGATCTCATTTTCATTCCACATGCTAATCCCACTCAAAACAAATATTGTTGAGCCTCTTGTTTGCTTACTCATCTTAATCTGTCACTGGGCTTTGCAAACAGTGCGTAATCCCTTCTGTAATTACCATGGGGCACCTAATGCTTAAGATCTCACTCATAGTTCTCATTTGATTATTAGATGCCTCTAATTCCTTATTGATTTCCTGGTGACATCTAATGATTTTGATCTTAGCTATCTGAAAGTTATTTGCATATTTTGATTAACAATGAACATATTCATCACATGGAGCTCTGTCTCCGTTTATGTGTAACAAGAATGATCAAACGGTGGGACACATGCTAAACGGGCTCTTTTGGCTGATGGATCACAATGAACTCACCGCATCTAACACTTCGCCAATATCTTTTCCTTTTGGTTTCTCCCTTTCTTCTGAGCCAACGACAACTATGTTATCAGTAGGATCTGTAATCCTCGCATAACATTTACTACAGTAGCAAATATAGGGCCAGGTTCCATTTTATGTTCCTGGGCCATTTTGGCCTTCCTGTGCTATTATTGGCTTCATCAGGCTTCAAAATAAATTCGTTTTTCGTCCATGAACTAATAAACAGGTGAAATCTATTTTATAGTCCATCTTGTGTAACTTGTGATAGGAAATTCATAAACATAACTTTTGACTTGGCAATCTGATTCATCTTCTGTCCGACTTCTAGATAGGAGCATTTGCGGCACCTGACAAAATTCACTGGGCGCCTGGCCTACCAAAAACCCGCAGTGGAAAGATAATGAGGAGAATCCTGAGGAAAATTGCCTCGAGGCAATTAGACGAGCTTGGAGACATCAGCACACTGGCAGATCCATCTGTTTTAGATCAGCTGATATCACTTGCTGATACCTGAAGCGCCAAGGTTTGTAACTTATGAGGTCGTCATCAGGATTTTCAGCCTCAGGCTCTCATCATTGTTGGATTTTTTGAGTTTGTAAGTAGCATCATAGTGTGCTTATTCCGAGTTAGCCATTTCTTTAGTACTTCTCAGAACTGGCATATGATCTTCGTCATAAGAATAAATAAAATAGGTTCTCTCCTGGTTGGCGACGTTAAAATTACTTGTCTGTCCACAAGAACACAAGCATTATCGATTCTATAGAATAACACTTTAACATGCCTTTCGTCCTATAAAAGGCTGTGTTATCAGTTGCAACCATTGTCGGCCACCTTCAAACAATCGATACATCGAATATCTTCCATCACTAAGGCTCCGTTCGTTTCGCGAAAAATGAAACGTTTTCAGAAAATAATTTCCTGGAAGTCACTTTTTAGAAAAATGACTATTTTTCGATATTCGGTTGAAACCTAAAATTAAAGTAGAAAATATTTTTCATTGTTTGGTATCTCATTTAATTTTCCTCCATGCACTTCTTTTTTATCATTTTTTTTTATTTTATCTGTTCTTTTTTCTTTTTTATTTTATTTTTTGAAAAAATTAAATTTTAAATTAGTTTAAGTATATATATTTTAAAATTATTTATATTCTTCTTTTCTGTCCTTTCCTTTTTCTTTTCCTGAACTATTTGCCGGCGACGGCGGGCGAGCTCCGCCCTTGAGCCTCGCCTCCGTCTGGCGATGCTCAAGCGTCGAGATCTACAAGGCTCGAGCCTCGTCGCCGTCTGGCAATGCTCGAGCGTCGCGATCTGCGAGGCTTGATCCTCGTTGCCATATGAGCGTCACCGGTCTGCAAGGCCCGAGCCTCATAGCCATCTAGAAAAACGCTCGAGCATCCTTGCCACTGTCTCGCGACGCTCGAGCGTCGCCAACCTAGCGAAGCCCAAGCCTCACGGCCTTCTAGCGATGCTTGAGCATTGCCGATCGGCTAGGCCCGAGCGTCGCCAGTGGCTGGCCGTTGGCCTTCACCGGGGCTGGCAACCGGCCAAAGAAGGAGGAAAAGAAAAAAAAAAAAGGGAAAAAAAGAAAAGAAAAAAGTTAAAACTTGATTTTAAAAAATAAAAACAAAAGTAAAATGTGTTTGGTGAAATAAAGTGAGGTAGAAGAAGTTATGCAAAATGTTTTTCACTTTTGAAAAATGGAAAACATTTTCCTCATCTCTGAAGGTGTTTTTTTTTTCAATAATGGAAAATGTTTTCCTTGACTATTTTATTTTTCATGAAACGAACACTGAAAAATTCGACAAATGTTTTCCTAGAAATTATTTTCCGTAAAATGAACGGAACCTAAAGGAAAGCTATTTTCATTGCCATTAGTCGGATTACCACATAATAGCAATGACAACTGACTATGCAGAATTTCTTGTGCTGAGGTGACGTTAGCTTGTATGTGTCTCATGACTTACGCTTCAGATGCCAGGTTCGTCTTACTATGAGCTCTTAAATTATTCGGGTATGTGTCGAAAAGAAAATTGTGGAAATTTTAGATGGAGAGAAATTTTTATTCTCAATCATATCTTCTGCTACTTCATAGTGTTATATTTATAGGCTAATACATAGAAAAATCCTAGCAAACAAAATAGGAAACAAAACCTAAATAGGAGAAGAGTTGCAATCCCAGGATTTGTGGGTTAACAGCTACATTCCCATGATTCATGGGATTTAATCAAAATCAAATTGTAATAAGTAAATAAATAAATAAAATCTCCTAAATACGAAAATCCTCCTCGTAGCAATCAATCAATTTTTCTACATATTTATAGCCATATAATATCGCTATTTATGACTCAACACTCCTCCTCAAGCTAGTGAATAGATATCTTCCATTCCCAACTTTGTTAGAACTTCTACCATGAAGCCCTTTGGTTAAGATATCTGCCATTTGCACTCCTGAAGGGACATAACACAAACTTATTGATCATTTTTCAAGTTTCTCCTTGATGAAGTGCCTATCAATCTCTATGTTTCATCTTGTTATGTTGCACAGGATTATGAGCAATATTAATTGTAGACTTATTATCACAATATAGCTTCTCATTACTTTGCCCCGCAACCTTCAAGTCATCAAGAAGGATCTTGAGCCATATTAACTCACATATTCCTTGAGATGCTGGCCTAAACTCAAATTCTACGCTTGATCTTGCCACCACATTTTGTTTTTCACTTCTTCATGTTACTAAATTACCTCCAAGAACGGTACAACAACTAGTCACAAACCTCCTGTCAACAATGGATCTAGTATAATCCACATCTGTATAAGCCTCAAGCTTGAGATTTGGACTCTTCTTGAAAAATTATTCCCTTTCCTGGACTACTTTTTAAAGGAGTGTAGAACTCGATAAACAACCCATAGATGTGACTCATTTGGATTATGCATGAATTGGCTAATCAAGCTTACTACATAAGAGGTATCTGGTCAAGTATGAGTAAGGTAGATCAACTTTCTCACCAATCACTAATACATTTCTCGTTCTACTACCACCTCCTCTTTTGCTTCTATAATATGTTGACTTTTCAAAGGATGGAGGCCCCACAAAATAAAATAAATAAATAAATAAATAAGAGTCATGAAGGAGGGGACGCTCGGCTCAGAATAAAGAGCAAACAAAAAAGGAAGAGTGGAAAGAAAAGAAGAAGAAGAAGAAGAAGAAGAAAACAGAAGAAGAGAAAGGGGGTTTCTCTTGTGCATGCCTTGGGGACCTCATCAAGCCGATTTGACTTTGCATCGCAACGCCCAGTAAGTGCTTGCGCCCTTTGTTCGTCTAATCGAGGTAAATAAGGCTAAAATGTGAAGTTATGTGGAAATTGAACCACGAAGTCTAATTTTTGGGTTATGAAGCTTTGAGTTTTGTGGGAATGATGAATTATGGCGTTGTAGAGCTGTGGGTTTTGACAAGAGTCATTTTGGCACAACAGTTTTGTGCAAGTGAGATTTTAGGGTTTTATGGCGAGTTTCACATTAAGTTTAGATTTGAGTAATCCCTTTGAGTGAGCGATCTATTAATGCATCGGGTTATTTTATTAGTGCTTAAGCTTAGTAGTATTTTACTTAGTTTTGATGTTATTTCTCACTTATGATAAGAATAAGAGTTCGTCGGATCAAGTAAGCCTTGTTATTTGGTTTGGCATATCCAAATGAGTAATGCTATGTCTTCTATGAATTCGTAAACTCATAGCTTGAAAACGATAAAAATTTGATATATTATGAGTTAGAAGTCTAGATTGGGCAATTACTACTCCTTGGTTATTCACGAAGGTTTGAAAAAATGTGTTATGCAAAGAAGTATGGAAGCTCGTGTATATGTATCACTTTGCAAATGAGTTTATGAAAGAATTCCGAAATGGTTTAAGAATTGTTTTAAGAAAAATATTAGGAAAGGATATATATATATATATATAATGAGTTCTATAATGATTTGAGAAACCTTTTATTAAAAGACGTTTTGAAATGTCAAGGTTTGTGGAATGGATTCCGAAAAGTTATGAGAAATGCCTTGTGAAATGTGTTTAGTTCAGTGAACGAGAAAGATTATGCATTTTGGTTTATGAAATGCATTATATATTATGAGATTGATTATAGATTGAATTTCTAGATATTAGAGAATGTAGGGTTGATGCTCAGTATCGCTATGAGCCCATCAAGGGACTGGTGGGTATGCATTTAGGATATCCTTCTGGGCCAAGCCATAGGTTTTGTAGGTGAACATCTTATCAAGGAGGGAATCTTGATTTCCTTGTCACAGACATCATGTCGTGACCATGATATTGAGCAAAAAATTGATTGATGGATAGACGATCAACATATGTTTTGATATGGATGGATTAATGATGGACCATTGATGTGTGATTTTTGATATATTAATCAATGGACTTAACTATTGATACTTGAATTGTCAGGATGGTTTAAATGAGTACTTTCTGAATTGTATAAAGCTTGTTGAAGTGAAATATCTCTTATATGATTTGATATGTATATTAAAGAGTTGGATTATGAGTTTCTAATAGTGCTCTGTACTTATATATATGCAAAGTGAATGTTCAATCTATTTAAAAGAGATATGTATTACTCACTGAACTTGTGGTTACTCACCCTTCTATTTCTCAACTTTTTCAAGTTTTATAGTTAGTAGCTAGTAGAGCAAGAGTGTTATCAATGGGGACTTTTGGAAGTAGACTTTGGGTATGGTTTGAGATGGCGTCCTTCGGGTGGAAGGACGGCCATGTCACCCTTATTCTTGATAGTTTCGGGGTGTCATAACCTTTGCTAGTCTCTAGTTCGGCTCAATCGGAGTAGCTACCGGCTTGCAACTAAGCTTCCGGTTTCTTCCAAAAGATCAATCACATATTTTCATTGTGAAATAAATACCCCTAGCCTTAAGTACGAAATCTCAATTCTAAAAAATTATCGTAACTTTCGTAACTCCTTTATTTCAAACTCCTTAATCAAGCACTGTTTTAGCCGCTATTTCTTCCTTTCATCATTGCCCATGACTATTATATCATCAATATACACCAACAATGTTGTAACACCCTCCACATCCGAATGTTTATACCTAAATGCCTTCGTGACTCTAGCATTCCGTCCGAACTAGGCTCTAAGTGACTGCTTGAGCCTTTTTTAAGTCTGCAAACCTTTTCTATTGTTTCCTTTCCTTTAAACCAAGTGGGATGCTCATGCATATTTCCTCTTCCAAATCTCCTTGTAAAAAAGTATTATTTACATCGTATTGTTGAAGTTCCCAATCAAAATGAACAGTTAAAGACAGTAAAATTCTTACAATGTTCATTTTAGCCATTGGTGCCAATGTCTATTGGTAATTCACTCCATTTGTTTGAGTGTAACCCTTCGCAACCAATCTTGCTTTGTACCTCTCCAAAGAGCTATTTGCCTTGTACAGTGAATACCCGCTTGCAGTTAACTAAATTTTTCCCCATTGGCCTGTCAAAAATTTTCCATGTTTTATTTTTTTTTTCCAATGCCTTCATCTCTTCTTCATAGCATTCCTTTATTCCTCTTTTGACAATGCTTCAGACAAAGTGTTAGGGATAGCAATAGCATTTAAACTCAATAAAGTTTCAGTGTGGTGATGATAATATATTAAGGAACACATAAATTGATAGTGAATACATTGGTTTCTTGGTGCACTCTCTAGTCCCTTTTTCTAACAGCAATAGGTAAATCAATATCAATCTAGGGTGTATCATAAATCTTAATATGTTCATTCAAAAGAGATTTAAGACTTATTGTGCTCTCATTAACAATATCTAGAGAAGTATCTGGACCTACTCTTGTGTTGGAACAATTGTCCTCCTTGAATACACTCGAGAACATCTCTTAGGATCATGAATACGAGTTCGACTAGTGGGAATAGGAACTGAGATAGGTTCCTGTGTGCAAGTTTGTGGTGGACAAGAGATAGGATTCAAGTTAGGTTCATGAGCAACAGTGGACGAGTTTGGGTTGATAGGGACATTGGACAATAAATCTAAGTTATCAATAACACCAAGACCTTTATCTTACATGATTGAAAACTCCCCCTGATAAGGCTGTGAAAAATAGGGTTTATTTTTTTAAAAAAGTGACATTTGCAATAAAAAAGAATTTTTTGGAATGAGGATGGTAACATCTATAGCATTTTTGTGTTTGTGAGTAACCAAGAAACACATATTTGATTGCACAAGGATCTAACTTTTCTCGTTGATGATGATGAATGTGGACAAAGGAAGTACAATGTGTAAGACCATTAGATGTCCAAAAGTGAGGATAGAAATGAGAAAGAACTTTTTATAAGGTCTTGCGGTCTAATGTATATGATGGTAGTCTATTGATCATGTATGTTGCCGTAAGGATAGCTTCCCCCCAGTATGTTTTGGGAACTTGCGTGTGAAACAACAAGGCACGAGTTGTGTTAAGGAGATGATCATTTTTTCTTTTAGCAACCCCATTTTGTTGTGGTGTATTCACAATAGATGACTCATGGATAATGCTTTCCTTTTGAAAATAAGGGGACAATACTTGATTGAAGTAATCTCTAGCATCATCAAATCGAAAGACCTTGATATTGACCCCAAATTGAGTTTGAATCAAGGAATGAAAAAGAGGAATAATGCTACTCACATCAAATTTATGTTTGAGTAAGAAAGTCCATGTGAGCCTAAAGCAATCATCAATTAGAGTGACATACCAATGCGCTCTAGAGATATTTGGAATCATGGAAGGTCCTCAAATGTCACTGTGGATTAAGTCAAAAGAATTAAAATTACGGTGATTGCTAATATACGAAATGGTACACGATTATGATTGGCTAATTCGCAAACATCACAATGAAAATTTTTAATATTTAGATCTTTAAACAAGCATGGAAATTTCTACCTAAAAGAAGAGAAAAAAAAAGAATGGAAACATAGTACTTAAGACTAGAAAGGACGGATGACCAAAATGAAAATGATGAAGCCAAATAGCTTCTTTATTTGAAATACTACGAAACAATAAAGACAAATTATTTATGATTCTTCTTGCAGTGAGAGGTGTCTTAAGTTAGTATAGCCCATTTTGTTCCATTGCAAGTCCAATCCTCCTCTCTGAGTCCCGATCCTAAAAAACTCAGTAAGATGGGTAAAAAAATCGCTTGACAATGAAGATCTTTTGTGAGTTTTTGTTTTGAGATAAGATTGACAAACAATTTAGGGACATGAAGTACATCTTTAAGGACAAGGTTGGGTATGATAGGAAATCTCCAACCTCTACAACAGTAGCAAGAAACCCATTTGCCACAATAATCTTCCTATTACTAGGACAAGGTGTATAGGTGCCGAAATGGGATAAGGTGTGAGTCATATAGTCAGTAGCCCTCGAATCAATAACCCAAAAATTACCTAAGAGTGCTAGTGAGCATGTACTAAAGGATTTATTAAGAGATCCTAATAGACCTCTTAATTTCTCAATTTCTTCACCATTGAAGGTTGCTTTATCCTGAACTTCTTCGTGAATAGCTTGCTCAGCTAGGTGGACCCAAGGCCTTGGTTGTGTTGCCTAGTTCACCCATTCTCAGCCTAAAGTAGTTGGCATGCCATTCAATTTCCAACATTATTCCTTTGTATGCCCCGGCTTCTTTTAGACACCACAAGCTATTCCCGTAGTCTTTCCTGGCAAGTCACCCTTTTCATCAACCTTTCTAATTGTCAAGACTAACTCTTCTACTGCTTGTGGTTCGAGCATAACAAATCGACAGCTTTCTACTACTCAGATCAAGGAAATTTTCCTCCAATAATGGCACTTCCTTCTTGTCAAGTGTTTGAATTCTGACTTGGTCGAATTCAAAATTAAGCCCACCCAAGAAATTGTAGACTCGATCATTTCGAATAAAATTCTTCCAGGATGACCGCATCTTCTAGACACCACATCTGGAGTACTCAAGATAATGATCGAGTCCTTGCCATAAATTCTATAGAGAATTAGCATACTTAGTAACAATCTTTCCTCCCAGCCATGTCCCACTAGTTTTCACCTTAATTTCATATACCTAGGCTACATCACGAGCCTTTGAGTATGTCCATCGAATGGAATCCCATATCTCATTTGCTGTAGGTAGAAACATACAAGTATCGCTTATGACCGGTTCCATGGAATTCCATAGGCATGACATGATCATGGATTAGCCTCATCCCATGCATCGAATTCAAGATCTCCTTGCTTGGGTCTTGTCCCAAGTAGATGGTTGAGTTTTCCTTTGCCCTCTATATACGTCTTGACAAATTGTGACCATTTGAGTTAGCTCCTCTCATTTAATCTATAGGTTGGCCTAATATTCTAAAGATCACCTGTCGTGTGTATTGAGGCGACCTCCTCATATTGCTTTATGCAAGGATGGGTTGAATCTGTTGCTTTCATTTTGGAGAGTGAAGGTTAGGAAGAAAACAAAAGCAGTAATGCACCTATGAAGGCTGTGTATAGAGGAAAAATTTTCTGGAAAATAATAGACAACAATGAAGGCTGAAAATCGCAAAAATCGCAGCAATGAAGAAAGCTGCAATTTGAAATCCAGGGATCTAGCCTAGGGCGCTGATACCATGTAGAATTTTAGATAGAGAGAAATTCTTATTCTTATTCATATACTCTATCGCTTTATAGCATTATATTTATAGGCTAATATTTAGAGAAATCCTAACAAACAAAATAGGAAACAAAGCTAAAATAGGAGAACAACTACAATCCCACGATTTGTGGGTTAACAGCTACAATCCCATGGTTTGTGGGATTTAATCACAATCAAATCAGAATTAAAAAAAAAAAAAAACCTCCTAAATAAGAAATCCTACTTCTAACAATTAATCAATTTTCCTATGTATCTAAAGCCATATAATTTGGTTATTTACAGCTCAACAAAAATGTTGCAAGTAAAATCATCCATTGCAGCACAAGCGCTGATTCACTTGAATCACTGATCCTTGTAATGCTTATTTCCAGCCAGCGGTAAGTTCTGTCTTGAGACGAATGCTGAGAAGACAAACTTTTGTTTTTTTTTCAAGGTCAGAGAGAAGACAACTTTATGGAGTTTATATATGCAGATTAAGCTTACACACTTCTCACATTGGGACTCGACGGAAAACACTAATTTTAGAGGGGATGCCTGCAAATGAGTTGACAGCCGAAGTAGATTTTGAAGAAAATTTAAAGAAAGAAGAGAATAAAATATCAAAGAACTTGCACACAAAAATTATATTGTCTAGAAAAGTCATGACCATATATACTGATTCATTAATGGGTGAGAAAATTATTCAAAAAGTCTTAAACCTATTGTACATCAACCACTTCAATCTAAAGCTTTCAAATTTTATCAATTTAATTATAAATCTTTTGACGATTCTCTAAATATAGTCCATATTCGGCCATTTGTTACAATAAATCACCAATGTGGCAGTCTAATTAGCGTCGGCCATCCTATGTGGTATGGCCGACGCCGATTTGGATTATTTCAACAATTTTTTTGTTTATAATTTTAGGAATTTTTTATTTTCTTTTTTTTATAAATTTGTTCTTGTTTCTCCATTGGTTGCCGGCAAGAAACATAAAAAAAGGAGGAAATTAAAATAAATAAAAAAATTGCAAAACTCATCTAACTTAGCTGCCAGCTGTCTCAGAATATCTAGCGTTGACTGGATTGTCACGCCAACAATTTTCGGCAAAATTAATTGGATAAACTATATTTCAAAACGCTTAGAAGGTTCATAATTAAATTGACATAATTGAAAAGCTTAGGATTGAATTAGCCATTGTACAATAAATTTAGAATTTTTTGGATAATTTTTCTTTGACGAGCTAAAGATAATTGAT
This sequence comes from Eucalyptus guilfoylei, assembly GCA_016097605.1. Taxonomy (NCBI): domain Eukaryota; kingdom Viridiplantae; phylum Streptophyta; class Magnoliopsida; order Myrtales; family Myrtaceae; genus Eucalyptus; species Eucalyptus guilfoylei. The sequence continues at coordinate 31,476,839 of CM027866.1, read as the reverse complement.
CTCAAAAAAGAGTAGTATATGCCATTTCAAGGTTATTGTTAAACGTCTCGCACAACACGCGCGGGCTAAATAATTATGAACCGACAAGATCTTTTTTCACCCCGGATGATGTAATTCATATCGATAATTTGCAGGAGAAACCCAATTTTAGCTTTTCTCAGGATGATGTGGGCCGGTGCTTATAGGTTCAAGATATCTTGCAAAGCTTTGGTACAACTCAAAGCGAAGAAATCAACCATGCAGTTTAGCAGAGAACTGCAAATTTCTTGTTGCGCACGCCAAATACAATGTCCAAGATGTCCCGGCGAGCGGTGTTAAGGATGACGATCTAAGCATGCGAAGTTACCGGCATCTCAACTCTCTTGCCACTTATATATATATATTTATAAAAAAAAAAAAGTAACACTTCCCACTTTGGTCGAAGCTCAAAACAATATGTAACATCTGATCTGTATCAACATGTAAACGGCAAGTCCAATTCTATGCTGCAGAGAACCACACAGGCTTTTGGCATACAAAAAAGTCGAGAATTCGATCTTCATCACCAATATTGAGATCATATTATAAGATGAAACTAAACATCGTCGATTTTCCAACTGTTGAGGACAATATTGAAACTGGAGAAAATTCTGTGAATCCTCGGACTATACATAACAAAATTTCATCTGAGACCATCAGCAATTCCAGATTTACATTTGAAGACTAAAATATGCTCGAGCAATGACAATTGTGTAATTCTCGCTCCTACCCTCTGCCAAAAGAAAAACAAACTTACAAGCAAGATTATTATCCTCTGTTAGCTCCTCGAGACCCAAAAGACTGCGGCTATTGTGCTGTACATATATAGCTTTTTTGGCAATGATCTGCTGAAGAATCCATAGGAAACACGGCAAACGCTTAAATAATGAACCTCCTGGAAATGACCACTGGACCATGCTTCACTAAAATCCATCAATTTACAAGAGTGTACATGCTGCATCAGCGACGTTAGGCAGCAGAAGCCTTAAAGCTTAAGGGCCTGGGTAGGTTGCACTTGATGTGATAGATTGACGTGTAAGCAATCACGTCAAATTTGGAATGTTACGGTGATTGTCGGCAAATTCTCGTACCAAACGTTTTAACACTCTCCCTCCCCTTCCTTGCGTACGGCTCTCAACCCCATCTGAGCTCCAACTGTCAAGACACTCAGATGCTGCACCAGCAAGCGCCTTTAACCAAAGTGGGACCAGAGTTTCTGACTCACCCGGTTTCAAATACTCTACTGGAAGAGCTTGTACCTGCCAATGAAGCAAACGGAATGGTAGGATAACAATTTTGAAAGCAGGTGGCATATCATTTAAAAAACACATGCATGAGAGAGAGAGAGACCGCAGCTTGGAGCCATGAATGCAAAGAGTTCCAACTGAGAATTGCCTTCCAGGATGTCCTTTCGCTTAAGCTGCAAATTGCAGCCACCTGTCGCAAGATTGCGGCGCACTTGTGAACCTGTCAAAAGGAAGCAACATTACGTGTTCATCATATAGCCATTCTACAAGATGAATGACCATGACATAACTTTATGGAGGGCATTTAACATAGCTTGAAAACTTAAGTGGTCCAACTTTCAAGTGAAGGGTCTGAACAAAATAGGCCGAAGGTAGCTTCATTGCTTCAAAATGCACTGTATATTCATGCCAAATAGTTTATTCCTTTACTTGCTAATATTCTGCAGTAAGCTATTATACAGATATTTTACAATTGAAAGCACTGTTACTGTAATATCTAGACAACCGTAACTGCACACACTAAGAGAAACTCTCAAAACAATTTAAAATACCCAATCTAGTGTTGAAAAAGTGAGACTATTTTCTTCATTTCTAGTCCAAAAATTGGAAATAAAAGATTAGTTGAAAAGGAATGTCATACACGTTAGTCAGCCTAAGAATCCCTATCCCACTTTGATAGTTTCAGCATAAAAAGTATTTAAAAAACTTTAATTGATGAAAGCATTAAGAATATATATATATATATATGCCTCCCATCCTGCCCCCTAGAAAGAAAAAGAAAAGGAATAAAAAAGAAACTTAAACCAACATGCAAGTGCTGAAACATCGAAACATGAGCATACCATCCTTACCCTTGACATTGCAGAGACACCAAGCAGAGCATAGAAAAGGTTTGATACAAGTCCCTCACCACAATGACATACAACATGAATGACCATGGCATTAAAGGGCTCCTCGGGCACACAAGTTATTGTTTCTGTTAAAGAGGTCAAAGCCGCCTCCAGGAAACCTGAAAGAATAGACAAAAATTAGACCTCTGAGCAATTGCCATTAACAAGATATCCATAAGATGACAATTCTACATCAACAAAATCAAATGATAAAGAAATTCAAGCAGGATGAAGGATATAAATCATCACGTGAATGAGGCTATAATCTTCGAGTAATTCCACCATGATGTGTAAAACTTAAAATGAACCTTCAAATTCACGAGAATTTTTCAGACACAAGATATGCCATAAAGACAAAAATCTTTTAGATTTGACGAGCTAATGACTCGGACACCAAAAGAAAAAGCAATCGAATTCCAAGGTGAAGTTAGATTGCTGCTGTTCATTGCAAATGGGGCAAAAGAAAAAGAACAGTTTATGAGATAACAGGGTAACCATAAAAAGAGAGAAAAAATGTCGGATCACCAAGGAGCACATACACACTAGAGAAAACGTTAATTGCAGCTAGACTTCACATTTAAACATGCATTAACAGATGTAATACGAGCTGCTACTTGAATCAAATACATACAAGATAAATGTGACATTGCGGCTAGAGCTGCACCACGATGCATAGCTGTGGAGCATATTGCTGCCTTTTGGAAGGAAACTTGAAGAGATGAAGCAGACACAGCCAGTACATCCTGAGGTATTAGACACAAAAAAGTCATTCAACTTTAACAGGTGTATCCACTCTAACAGCATCCTGTAAATCATCTAATCATAAATAAAAGGACAGAATGCATTGAACCTTATGCAGTCCTCGAATAAATGTTGATGCAAAGTTCATGTAGGCCTCCACTAAATCGGGTTCTTGGTCACATATGTACGATGAGTTCAGTGACATCACTGATGCTGCCTGAGTAAATCTTTCAAAAGTGGTGACAAATAGAGGTCCATACTCCTCCTTTTGGCCAAATTCCTCAATGACAACAGAAGCTGCAGAGAAGTTTGTTGCAAAACATAAGCAAAAGGAAAGAAAACAAACTGACTATACGACTCATGTATCAACGCTGACATATTAAATAAAAAGTCCAGGGCAAAACGTCATGCTGATGATGAGATTGTAATAATGGTTGGCAATGATCCAGCGGGTACCCTTTTTCAGTGACCTGCATTCTGAATAACTTGTCCACCCAAGCACACACAAACCCAGCATAATACAAAATTGGAAACTGCTTGCTTCTGAAACAACCACACCTTCAACTAAGTTGCAAAACTCTATATAGGCTACATATAAATTCATCACTCTTTCATAACAGCAAGCATGTGGTGAGCCTCACCAGTATCTCAGAGCAGCTATGGACCCCCCCCCAAAAAAAAAACATTATATGAATCAGCATGACTGAAATGTTCTTACAAAGCACTAATGCATTATTAGTTTTCTCAGTAAAGTTATTCACATAATTAAACTTCAGATTAGTAAGACAAGTTCAAGGACCTTTCAGGATACAAGAACTTTTCTTTATGGGTGAATCCGGAAAAATAACCTACAGCTTCAGCTCTCACCATGCACCTGTTCTTATGAAGCATTCATGATTATGGGTGAATCTGGAACAATAACCTACCAACTTTAGTTCCGCTTGCATACCTGTTCTTATGAAGCACTCTCGATCTTGAAACATCGAAAAATTTGCTGTAACGCAGTCTAGTATGCTGGGTAATAGAGTTAAGAAATGCTGCCCTACAAATTTAAACAAGTTCCACTTCATACAATTGGCATACCAAAAACATCCCAAAGAAAAAATAAAAACCCAAACCTGAAGACTGAATCGCCTGTGAGAGAGCTCGGCAAGCTGCAGTGGACAAGTTACTATTCTCCATGTGTTGAGACCTAAACAATTTCTCCAAAATAGGCCAAAATACCCTTAGTAGGGTGAGTATTGGAGCATCATCGGCAGGCCCATTAGGATGAGGCGTTGAAAGATAACTGAACACAGTTCCCATCCTGAAGTGCATGACATTTACACTTTATAAAACAAAAAAATTTATGGACCACCCCGGCAAAGTACATGTTGAGAAAAGTATCGTTACATGCCAACCAACAAGCGACCAACCAGCTATACAAAGTGCAACTCGATATTCATCCAAAAGTTCATCAGCATGACCTCCAGGGAAGACGACAGTACATCCTAAGGTATTAAATAAGTCTTAAGCGTGAACCATAGCATAATCAGTACAGCAATGAATGCAGACCTGTACAACCCTCTGGTGGCAGAGGATAAAGTTTGTGTATAAGTTGCTGGATTTTGTCTCAGAGCATGGTTGCCATTTTCACTTATCTGAGAAATGATTCAGTGTTAATGGTAAACTCGTACATGCAGTCAAAAGTAATGATGGAAGCAGCTAAGTGCATTCAACCAAAAGTTCTGCGCCTTCACCAATCAAAATGATCATCTGGATATGTTAGGAATACAAAATACTTTTGTGTGCAAATAAGATGAAAATAAAGTCATATCCATGGTTTGGGGCACTAGCTCATGAGCAGCCAAAAGAAAAACACAGCTGCCCTTTGGAATTTCCTCCACTGGGGAATTTGAGATGCCTAAGGATTCGCAAGAAATCCAAAACAGATTAGACAACACCTAACAACGTTTAAATTTGTTTTTCTTTCCTATTCACATCTCTTAGTACAAAATTGAGCTGCTCTAAGTGACGTTCTCCCGCTTGAGCTAAAAACTTTCTGCAGGAACTTCCTCACCCAATCAATCCCATTATTTTCTTTAGTCAGACCTCATATTTTAGAGTGTCACTGCTCTTAACTCCATCAAAACTTAGGACTGAAGTCAGAGCAAAAGACTAACAATTTCTTTTCTAATGACAAGATAAGTACCCTTCCTATCAAAAGATTCTCGTATTTCTTTAAAGAATATCCCATAACTTTTTCAGCTTTCTCCTGCCCATTTTACCTGCATCTCCCATAATATTATCACATTTTCTCATTGAGGCATCTGAATTCTGTTTCCACAGGAGCATCTAAAATGAGTTTCTTCTCCACACAGATCAAAAACATAGTGACACTTCAATTGCATCCTCTAAGACACTTCTATTTGCAAAAGAACTCCACAACCGGAGGTATGGGATTCATAGTTCTAGAGCCTCAAAATTTATGGAATCCTACTCCTAAACAGTGAACTTTCCTGTTGCCAAGTCAAAGTTATATGCCAAAAAGGTAATGATGGGTTAGAAGCCCACCTAAGAGAGCAATCTGAAACTCCAAGAAAAGCATGGTCAATGTACCAAAAAATTAGGACCATGTACAGTGCTCTAGAGGAAACCATTAACCAGTAACAAGACTAACCCTTTGCCGCTAAAAATCTTATATACTTGCAGTTCTAACTAAACAGGGACTTACTGATGATAGTTGATAGTACTCCCTAAGTTTGTGAATTATGAGAAGCTCTAACAAAATATGTTAGGGATAATTTGTTTGTTGGCTTTAACGTAATTATATCCTTATAAGAGATTGGACCAAAATTTTGAGCTCATCGTGCTTTAGAAGCTGTTCAGTAATGGCATGAAAATGGTAATTGACAGTACATTTGCTAAAGAGAATCCGCAAAGCTATAACAAGAAGCTAACATGAGAACTCTTAGTGATCTATCATGCAAATGTATATCCTTCTAAGGCTGTCAATGGCAATATTGGTATGGATTGATCACTCTTGTAAAGCAAGGATATCAAAGCATTAAAAAAATGGTTGTCTTCATTGAGAAAAACTTCAGTGATCGGAATAAATCAACTGGACCTTGGATTCTTGAAAAGTCTTGAGGGTTTAGAAAAAAAGATATAATCTTGGGACGATTGTTGACGTAAATTATCATTATTCATTGAGATTTTTCTAATGAGTACCGAGAAGAATATAAAAGGTCTACATGCCTAAAGATCTGAAAATAATTAGTAAACAATCAAGGAAACAATCTGAGGTGGAAGCTTCACTTACAAGTTTACTAATGGCATCATAACTAGCAGAGAGCAACCTACTCAACAGATTATTCTTCAACTCTCTGTTAGGTAGTGAGCTGAGGATTAAACTGATTGCACTTACAACCTCTTCCTCATCTTCCAAAGGCAGATGTCTCTTCTCCAAACCCTGAACCAGAAGACATTAAAAAAAAAAAAAAAAAAAAAAACGGGTGATAAAGCTGCAATTGAGAGAGAGAGAGAGGGAGGGAGGGAGGGGACAGGCAAACAAAATTCCAGATGCAATGAAACTTTTGCCTTGAAATAAGAGGTTTTTCAGGAAAAAATAGCAGAGGCTTCTCCCACTTGAGCAATACATGACGACCAGCAACAGAGAAAGACCATTTAAATGGTAAAAAGTATTAGAGGATGGATAGGAGGCAGAGAAAAAAATCCCTGATAAATGCAAAAAATAAGAGTAATACTTGTTTCTGCATTCTCTGGCCTGACAGATTTAGCGTGGTAATCCACAGCTAAGTACATGATTTTAAAAAAAAAAAAAAAACGTAACCATATTGGAACACAAACTGTCAAATGAAGCAACGCCTGCCAAGGTCATAGCAGATCAGAAAGACATTTACCTCTCCAATCCACATCAAAATTTCCAAATTGGATGGTTCATAAATGACTGCAGAAGCATCTTCACAAAATTTACGAAGGGCAGATGCACAAGAATTGGATGATGGAAGTTCTGATATGCCTGTTGCAAGAAATAATCTGAAAGCATCGATTCAGTACAAAGAATAAACACGCAAGTCTAAACACAAGTTGTAAACAACATATTTATAATTTTTCAAATGATGTCAGAAAATAACCAATAAGGTAGAAAGCATATAAAGAAGAGGTGAAAAGGAACTCTAAGATGTGCCCCCCTAAACCTCCATAAAAAATCTAGGCTGCATTTTGAAATGTACTGATTTGACTGAACTAGATGAAGGAGCTCCTTACAATAAGGGCCTTGCATTTGATTGGAAAGCAGACAACCACTTGGAATAGGAACCAATAATGTCTGCAAGTGCTCTATAAACCTACAAAGTAAAAGCCCTTCTTAAATAGTAAATAAGATCAAATGCATCATCTCTGATGTGAAAGTTCAGCGTCTATCTGTACTTGAGTTCATATGGACTATTAAAATAATATATGTAGGGAAAGGCTACATCTGACATACAAGGCACGAAAAGCCCTTCAGCTCAGCAGAAGGCCTGGCTGATAATGCTATCACTAGCTGCATAATTGCAGAGAAGTCCGGGCTTTGGTCTTCTTGATGGACAACTTCAGAGACCTGGAATATTTTAAATCTGGACTGTTAAACAGCAGAAAACGAGATGACAGGGCTATCCTTAAAAAGCCAAGCCACTTATGATTGACTGCAAGCATTCATTCCTGTTTAAAACCATGCAAGCAACCACGGCAGAGATGCAGAAGTTTGAACATTTAACCCTCAACTGAGATACTCCAATATAAAGACCAATAATGATGCCTTTCATGAGCAGATCAAACCTTTAATATCACTCAAACAAACACAAGATAATGGAGAATAAAGAGAATATCCAATCTACCAAAAAGAAATGTATTGTACAAAAATCGAAATTGCAGATACTCTAATCAAACAGATTGTGATTACCAAGTCCAGAACTTAAAATTAAACCTATCTCCTTCTCTGAACATGACTTCAATTAAAATCCAATGAATCCATCTTCTGAAAAGGGCTGTGAGACTGATTTGGTTGATTTTGCTGATGGTTTTGTTCATACTTTTGCAAGGTTGCAGAGCTGCAGCTTAATTGACTCAGATACTATGATTTTTATTTAGTTTGGTGATGAGGTCAGTTTAGTTAAGAATTCAAAGGGGGCACTCATTTTCATAACTTGCACATCTACGATTTTGGTTTATGATGGGCAGCACACAGGACTTATAAACAAAGATCATTTGGGGGGAGGGGATGGGGCGGCAGAAGGGAGAAAGAGTCCAGTAAACTTCAGAAGGAAATAGGAGGGATTGAGAGCTCATCTAGGAGGCTTTCCTGTAAAGGAGAAAGTTCTTACATAGCCGGTTAAAAGTTTGACCAATTGGATAAAAATTTGTACCAGTAGCCACATAGACTGTGACTCTGTCAGAATCTATCCTTTAGCACTTAGTAACATAAGATAACAAGTCTTTCGGGCTTCAATTTACCCAATCAGTCAAATGCATTATTATCATAACGAAATTCCTGTGATTGCTTGATTATTATTTGATTTAAATAATGCGATTAAACCACCAAAGCACTTTCATACTTTTTATATAGTTAGATAGGGCATTGTTTTGACTAGTTTTAAGCAAAAGTCACTTATTGACTTTCCCACCAAACTTTCAATACTATTCAAACATAAAAAATTTTAGGGAAAAATATACTTAAATTACATGTCAATATTTGTATGTTTTGAAAGGTTTTCAGCTTTGACCAAAAAAAAAAAAATAGGGTTAATTCCTGAAAAACCCCAAACTGGTAAGCCTGTAATAGATTTACCCTAAACTAATTTTTTGACTATCAAAAATCTCAAATTGGTACATCTTTGACAAATTTACCCCAAACTGATACACTTGTGATAAATTCACCATCTGTTAATTTCCGTTAAATTTTACTGTCAAATTACTAAGTTGAATGACACGTGACAATTGACTAATGTATCAGTTTGAGATTTTACTCTTCATTTGTCACGATTATAAAATTTTTGTGATTTTTTGTGGTATTAATCCAATTTAACGAATGGTATATTTGTCACAAATGTATTAGTTTGGGGTTTTTGGCGGTCAAATAAATTAATTTGAGGTAAATTTATCACAGGTGTACCAGTTTTGGGTTTTTTATGATCAGTTAGAGTAAATTTGTCACAAATATACTAGTTTGGGATTTTTCATGGTCAAAAAATAGTTTAGGGTAAATTTATTACACGTGTTCAAGTTTGGGGCTTTTCAAGGTATTAACCAAAAAAAAAAAAAAAGTTTTAGGCATTCCTTATTAAATAATAGTCAAGTTGCATCAGCCACAAGATTTGGGGACCAAAAAAGTAAAAAGCTAAATAGTAAAAACCAGTCTGAACAGATGTGCCCAATATCTATTTAACAAGAGAAATATTGCAAGTAGCCACAGTCAACTTATAATGAACAAAGATAAGCTGCTCATTCTTGCAAAATGAAAATGTACACAACATAAACCTGATCAAGAAGCTTGTACTGTTCCATTTAATTATTAACTACGCTGGCAAATCCAAGGACCCCAACTATTGATTTGTGTGATGGATCTAATGTTTCACCTACTTCTTCGAATATGTATATTTATTAAGACACAAAGTATTTGACTGGACCATACTAGCCATCATGCCCAACATAGAATCACCACTACAACAGTATCAGATAAGGTACCTTAAAGTTCAACAAGCAACGAATTGAGTACAAATTACTGAAACAAAGAAGAGAACACAAAACGAATGAGTATGCAAAACGGCATCTACATACATGTTTTTATGTACACGAGTATAATCCAATGAGAAAAACATGCCAGAGACTAGCATGTAATATAGACTTTTAGGTGTTAGTCTATCGAATACACCTAAAGTACTAGTTACCTATGAAGAGTCCAAATTCCACAATGCAATGACTAGCAAAACTGGAATAAAGAGCAAATAAGTGTGAGTTTTAATTCCAATAGCAGCTTACCACATTAAGAGCGAATAATTTGGCTTCCACCTCCTTCCATGGTGGTGGCACATTCACTGGCATCCAACCACCGCAAAAGATCTGTCAATAAATATAAATGATGATTAAGCAACATCAACCTAAAATTCTATAACACAAAGAATAAAAGGCAAGGAAAGGACAGAAAAGGAAAAGATGAAAGGTATAAAAAAGTAGTTACATATGAAAGAAAAACAGGAATATCAGGAGCAAATTGACATGCCATGATGGCCATGGAAATTTATGGTGCAAAGGACCAAAATCTATTGATTTCATTCACTCTTGCAGTCATTGGAGTAATTAAGGTACAGATTATTAAACAAAAGTTCCAATAATACAAAAAAGGTTCTTTCCAGCTATCTGTCAAGTGAATCAATATCAGTAATTTTTCTTTTGCACCTTTTGCATGAACGCAGCAGATCCTAAAAGCTGACAAATATCCACCAACAGTTCAACAAGATTCATCCTGAATTGGGCAAGACCATCAGGTAGATCAACCACTCCACTATCATCATTGAATGTAGATTCGTCAACCTGCAAAACAATGAATTCAAGTGTTTAAACAACTCAAGCAGAATGTTCAAATAATAGCAATCGGTGAAAACCACGCATCCTCACCAGAAGGGGAAAATTACACTTAATAAACTAAATGAAGAAGGTACTTTAACCGGGGACAGAGGCAAACTCCTGAGGATAAAACGATGACTAACATATGATTGTACTTTACATTTTATTTCCTTTGTAACTTTTCCTCTTCATCTAAGTAAATCCGGGTCATAATCAGGACAGCCGAAGATAAACAAAATTATCACAAAGAAGATGTATTGAATAGATTTAATCAACAAAATCAAAATCCCACTCTTTCTAATATGTAATTGAACTGCACTGATCACCCAAGGCCGAAAGAGGCATTGCAAGCAGACCAACCAGGTTTAAAAGATTCCATCTATTGATCACATGCCCAAAATTTATCACACATCTATTGATGCCAGGTCTGATGCTAAGATGAAGGTACGATAACCAAATTTGAAGGCTGTTTATGAAGCAAAAAAGAGAGGAAACGAGTCTTTTCATGTTTTCACTTTTTGGACTTTGTAATAGATCAATACAGCTTACATACATCTCATGCAAACAGTTTTTTTGTTTGGGGGGGGGGGAGCTCAGAATCTCTATGTACCTTGAGGACAAGAGAAGTAAAATGAAATAAGTCAATCCCAATTTTACTATTGGAAAGAATTTAGGAGCTTCATTTGTTTGCTCAACTTGCAACAAGATCCAAGATGGCCATTGTCTTTCCAGAGCATGATTGACTATGTCTAGCAAGAACAATCTTTACAAGTGCCACTGGAAATAGGAAGCAGAGTTACATTTCTTCCTTCCCCTTTTACTTGTTCCAGATGCTAATATAGAAATTTCCATGAACTATGGGAGGTAGGGAGGAAATGAAGAAAGAAAAGCGGAAGAATAGCAAAATATTTTGGGACACATGATGGACATAGATAAGCACCTCTGCTGGTTCTCATCAATGCTTCATTTATCAAACACGTGTCTAACATCCATGTGGCAATGTTGATATTGACTCAACACTGGTCGTTGTTTTGTTCCTAAAACACCTAAGAGTATAACTGAAAGGTCCTTGTATAGAAGAACACGTCATAGCCTTTCCGGATACCGATGGTCTTGCCCCCATGGCATGCATATTTTCAAAATGCAAAGTTCAAAACTCAAGTTGACCTTAAAGATAACAAATACGTCACAGTTGTCCACCCCACAATATGCACTATCTTCAAGATAAGAGTTGCTTTAATTTAGTCAGCTATAATGCAAAGTTTCAATGCCTTTTTTCCGTTAGAAGATGGACACATGACAACACACTTATTCAAATCCGACCCAAAGTTGAACTAGGTGTCAGAGATGAGAAGAAACCTGAGCACGAAATAAAAGAGCATCGAGCAATGCCGAGAATATAGAAATAAAAACATCTTCAAAGTGCTTCCTAATGTTTGCAATGTCCACATCAAGGCCAAGCATAAAACTTGCAAGGGTAGACCTGAAAGTCAAGATGATGAATAGAGCTCAAAATTTAATTCGTCTTTGCAACAGTAAAGATGTGAGCTCAAAACTTGCATGTGTTCACTTATTCAAGGGAGAGCATAACAAAGCTCACTATCATATAAGATAATAAGGAGATATTGTCAATAAATTCCAATACAAGAGTCCCTAATTCCAGTAAATTTGATAAGTTCCGAGAATGTCATTTCCATAGTGCAAGATACAAGGGCTTACAGAATGGCAGGCTTATCAATTATCATTCCAGTATGGCACACCTATTTAAAGAATCAACCAGCGAGACAGTGAAGAAGTCTACAAGTGTTTTACAGATAGCCCAAAAAAAACCTGTTCAAGTTCAGAGTTTTAAGTATAGCAGAAAGCCTGCACAATGTTGATAGCAAAGACACTAGACATCCCTATCACGTGAACCCCCTAAACCACCCCAAATTCACATCTTAACCCAGTCGATGATGTATGGTCACTCTTTTATGTTTCCTCCAACCATCCAATTTCCATGCTCTTGTATTCCTCTACAGAAAAAATAAAAAGATTCCAACTGATTGGAAATACCATAGCTACTATCTTATCCACTAAGATCAGTTGAAATGTTGAAATGAATTACAGATGATCTTCAGCAAACAATTTTATCACATGCTCACAGACACATAATTAAAACAAAAAAATCAACTCATCCGTTTTAAACATGCATTTGAATTATAAAAAGAAGAGTGAAGGTCAACAGCAGTCAAGACTAAAAGCAGAGAGCAGTCTACTGAATGTCACATTAGATTTAAGTCTAATAAGTTCTGTCTATTTGAATCCATAGAACCAAACAAAATCAAACATACAAAAAATCACGAGAAATTGATCAGTGATAATTACCAAAATTGCAAAGTTGAGTCTGCAATCTCCCAATCCTCACTTGGGAATTTGACACAGCTGTCATTACAGCAAAGAGTTAAGACATCCCATAACATTTAAGTTCCAAAGGGTTCAAGTAGTCCTTCGATGCACTGCATTCTAGGCCCATGGCAATTAATGATTGAAGAAATTAAAGACATTCAACCCATTATACAGAACAAAATTGTACTTAAACTGTAGAATTACATATCACCTCAATAGTGCCTCAGCTAATGCAAGTGCTTCAGTACTTGCTTCTGCAATCAAAGCAGGGGCCTGATTCACATTGAGCAAAGGGAATGAAAAGAGTTAACAAGGTAATTTATGGAATTTATGAAATATTTTAGCAGGAAAAAATCAGAGAGACTAAACTTTTGCGGCAGGCCATTTACCACAGCAGGAGCGCACGAAATTTCTCAACCACTTCAGTGGTCTGTAGCTAAATGAAGTAAAAGATGATTCTACAAGGTACTTACAGCTTGCCCTATTTCTGAAAGTAAGCGCGCGAGACCACCAATTACTTTCTCATCTCCATTCGTAAGAGCCGGTAGAAGAAGCATTTCTTTAAGAAAATGAATCCTAGATAATAAAACTGGGGGTAGCCCCTAGAAGAAGCAAGAAAGGTCACAACTTATGATGAAGAATACTAGAAATATATATGGACAGTTAGTCAAATTAAATGCCAAAAGTGGCCTACATGGATCCACAAAGACAGAACCCCCATTCTTGAAATCACAAATTTACAGCACTTTGGATTTGAAGACTGGCTTTGCAGTTAATAATTAACATAATCTTTTGATACTCAGAAGCACAACATTTTTATATCCTAACTGGCACCAAAAAGAGTGGTCCAAAAATGATCCACATTCTAAAAAAACATACAGTTGAAATAATAGAGGCAATCTACCTCAACCAAAAAGGTGCAAGCTTACAAGAATTTTCATATTCAACCGGATCGTCCAAATTAAGCATAAACTGACACACTGCCTCATGTTAAAGAGATGATTCTTGGGCAAGAGGAAAAATATCTTCTACAGGGAACAGTAATTTCACAACACTACAAATATAATCACAGACATCAAGATAAAAGATGGTCCCATCGAATGGCATTACTATACCTCATGTCGAGTAATAAGTTCAGTAAGAACTTCAATTGCTGAGTCAAATGAAGATGAGACCTATAACCAACGATAGAAAAGGCATTAGGGCATAAGCATATGTACAGCATTACAAATATTATATTATGTATAGACAGAACAAACAATGACTGTCATAGTAAACTAAACCATTCTTAGATCACAGATAATCTGAAGTTTTTGTTTTACTTATGCATCACTTTACTTCTAGTGCATACTTTCCTTTTCACATTATTATTCACAAGCTCTGCATACAAATACTGGGATACCCTTTCATTTGCACTGTGCCTAAAATCATTTGACACTGGGTGATTTTCACATCCCAATGATTCAAGAAAAGGATTAAGAAACTTCAAGAAATAAAATATAATAATTAGTTATGTCCTGAATAAGCATTTGCATGTCACATCATGTAGAAATTGAAGTAATGATTTTATGTGAAGCTCCATAAGCATTAACCCTGATTAAGTCAAGTCACACATTACCCTCTCAGATTGAATTATCAAACAAACTCATTATTTATTGCACAAGCAACATTTATTACACATGGTGAAAACTGCATATACTCACATTAGACAAGACCATTACAAAATACCAAATAAATCATAATTACCTGCAAAGAATTAAATACAACATTAAGAAGAGGATGTGCAGACAGTGACCCCTGTGGAATCTCGGAAAAGCACCCAGCTCGAACCTACAATAAAAATCTCTATCACAAAAACCAAGAATTTCACATTACCGACTGTACAAGACATTTTACTTATAATGGTCAGCACGAGGAATGATGCACTCAGAAGCCACATCCATTCAAAAATTCGGGTGAAGCCACTGAAGAACATGACTCAGCATATAGAAAGATGGATAAGAAGTTTAATCCTTTAATTAAATTTTTGAATAAATACACTAGAAAGGAGGTTATCCATTACAACATTGCAACTCTTACCCAGCTCAATAAACATCGTAAGATTTTTCTATTTTGTTCTGGGAGTTGCATAACGCCATCAAAACCTTTTTCAGACTGCTGCAGCAGAAACTCGAGAACCATAGGAGTCTGTGCAAGAAGCTGGTCCAGAAAGTGGTGTGAACAAATTAAGACAGAGCAAGAGGGTAAGAGAAAACATAGGGATGTAAACACAATAGGAATATATTCATGAACCTCTTGGCCATGGTGGCTTCTACAAGCAGCACTTAATCTGCAATCAACATTCTGATTGTCAACTATTTCTTCAGGTAGAACAGTAAGCATTTCTAATACGGCCAAATTGCCACCATCCTCGCTCTGCAGATTCTGGAGACTGTAAAAGAGCTGTTCAATTGGTTTCTCATGCTCAGCAGCATGAACTATGAGTGCTGAGAGCGCAAGGCAGATTTGTGTCAAAAGCTGTCATCAAGAAAGTATGACTCTCATCAAATGATCACATGCACAACAAATCATTGAGGCAGCATCCAAGAACCATTGTCCACACATAGAATGAAGAAAATGGATGACCCCTTGCATCTATTGGACATGGTAAAGAACCGTCAAAGTCCCATAAGGAGAGAAAGGAAGCACCTGAGGGGGACCAGAACTAAATCTTCTTGCAGCCACAAGAAGCGCGTTAAGCAAGGCTTCTTTAGCCCCTAACTGCAAACAGTGCCCTTCATTTTGGATCTGCAAGAAGATGAAAGAAACACATTTACAGTCTTATCACAGTTGAAGGCAACAAACATAGATAGTTTTGGCATGAGTCCTTTTGCATGTTTCCATTCTCTTGCGGATTTCAAGCAATAAAAGACCCTTAAACTGCAATAGGCCAACGGAGGACAAAGGAGATGGAGATCACTATCTTACAGAAATCCTACTATCCAGAAATTCCTCCTAATATGCCTATCAATGCCATGAAGCGTTCTTCTATAGCATGAGCATAAAAAAAATGTTCTTTGTGCTCATAAACTGGTCAGAGAGATAGTGCAATTCCCAACACCGACTTCTGATGGAAAATCCGCTTGCCATAGGCATTTATGAACAGTGGCATCCTCCTAAAATAAGATTTCCTTGATCAGGCTCTTCCCTTATTCCATCATACTCAACCAACCCTTTTTCTCATATTGAATGAAAATTGGAATACATGCTCCTGTGTATCCTCATCATGCTTCCTCATGTTCACTCCAACAAAAGTCAACCTCAAAAAGCAAGCCCCTTTCCATAAGATTATATGACATCTCCAACGGCTCAAACGCTGGAACTAAAGTCAAGTCTACCAAAATTTCTTAGCGACTGGACTTCCGAGTTCGCATGACCCCCCCTCCCCCCGAGCGCCGCCAACCAAAAAGGAAAAAAAAAACCCAAAAAAAAGAAAAATCAAGACTTCAACTAAGAATAGAAAGAAGACCTAACGATTGAAGAACAAACCGAGCCTCGCTGTAGCCCAAAGCGAGAGAGAGCACCATTGCGAGCACCGTCAGATTCCAGTAGCGCCATATCAACACACTTTCATACTATCTACGCGACGTTTCCCGAGCTCAACTTCCGTAAAACGCTCTTTAGTCAGGTTCGATCATTCAATTCCGACGCACGCCTAGCGCAATCAACGCCTCCACCAAAGAGCTCAGCTCTCTCTCTCTCTCTCTCTCTCTCCCCGGCGCGCGCGCGCCACTAAGAACTGAAACCGCAATCGAGCACTCGACTCTCGACCTCCCAAAAACTGACAAGCACCCGAGAGCTCAATCGAAGAGAGAGAGAGAGAACGGTAGGGATGGAAGGGAGGGGAGTTGGACCTTGCGCTTGAGGATCTGGGCGGCGAAGAACTCGACCTCGAGATCGGAGGAGCGGAGGTGGTCGGAGGTGAGGAGGGAGGTGGCGACCTCCCAGACGGCGTCGGTCTGCTGGAACTGGACGAGCCATTGGTTCGCGGCCACCCGGTTGCAGGACTGGGCGTCGTGGTTCAGCACGTGCACGGCCTGCGCCACCTTGATCTGCAATTCCATATAACGCAACCACCACCACCACCACCACCACACCCACCCCCCGCCGCCGCCGCCGCCGCCGCCGCGAAGCCGACGTCTTGCTCCCGCCGGCACCCTCTAAAACCTTCGCCACGCTAGAGAGAGAGAGAGTCTAGAGAGAGAAAGAAGGAGAGGGCGACGCCTGTAATTCCTTGTGCTCGCGAGGGAGAGGGGGAGATGATGGGGGGAGCAACTGCTGCCTCGATCTGACGGCTGTGCTTGCTGATTGGCGATAATGTGCCTCTTTTCTTTCTTTCCCTCTTTCTAGAAAAAAATATTCCTGCAAAAAGAGGCATGGAATTTTCTTTCCACAGATCTAAAAGATAAACTGATTAAAATAAATGCCTGAGCAGTACTTGGAATTTTTCAATTCTAGAAGTGGCATTTTCTTCTTCTTTTTTAATTGATTAACTTGTTTGGGCATATGTTCGTAAGTAAAATATCATTTTCATATGTGTTTGTACGGAGTAGAGTTCCTAATCTAACATGTGGTTCCGAAAATATATGACGAAGAATCGCTATACAATATGAAAGAGAGATTGGTTTAATCTTGGATTCGACACGGATTACTTTAGATCCTCTCTTTATGAACTCCGTTTGATCTTGAGTTGAACATCTTGAAGAAGTCTCGGTCTCCAAGAATCCATCACCTTGGAAACTTCATGTATGTCTCCTTCTATCGAGGTATCGAAATAGATGAAGAAGCCTCTTATTTATCAAGAGGAGGCCTTTAAGTGTCATACTTGAGTCCGATCGATCGATTCAAGATTTTTTATCCATAGATATCGAACCATTTGACTAGGTAAATATCAATTTGATATGTGTAATTAACTAATTATCAAATAGAACTTAGGGCAAATATCACAAAACACCCCAAATTACATAGATACCCTTACTTTCTTTTGCATCACAAAAAACCCAGACCTATACATATATAACATATATATAATTTATTTCAATTCTATCTAAGGTATATATGTCATATTGATATAAGTTTGGAGTATTTTATGACACACAAAAAGAAAAGAAATTGGATATTTATGTCACAATGGACAAGTTTAAGATTTTTTAGTGATACAAAAAAAGGTTTGGTTATTTGTGTCTTAAAGGTTATAGTTTAGGGTTTTTTGTTAACACTACAACTTATTGCTGATTTGATTTTTTTCTTTCTAAAAATACTTCAAACTAATCTTATTTCGGAAAAAAAAAAAACTACTTTTTTTTATCATTTTTGGCTGAACAAATTTGTTTCAAATCAAGCTATATTTAAAGCAAGTGGAATTAAAAATAAGTGCATTTTACACTAAGGAAATGAAACTAAATGAAATTAAACATGCATGTTTCAGATAAATTGCAATTTTTAATTCTTTTATTGTAATTCTCAATTACTTAATATTAAGTGAAATTTACTCAAGTAATAAAAGTTATCCTTCAAATTTTTCATTTTAATGTACGTTCATGTAATTAGCAAAAGCTATACTTAAAATTATAAATATGATTAATGTAATAAGATAAATTTCTCCTTTTTAATTAATTTCAAATTAAATGGATAAACTATATACTTAACGATACCTTATAGTCATTTTCTTTTTCAAAATAAAATGAATAAGTCGAAGATAAAAATGCTTGAGAAGGATGGCAGAAATTTATCTGAATATATTTTGTCTTTGTCCTTACCTATTTCATTGGATTTGAAAATACATTTAAAATAACTTTTTTTCATCCGTTTTTAAATGTAATAAATTATAGGTGTTTGACTTTGGAGGATGACGAATCATTAACCCACCTAATTAGTTGACATGGGCTGTGTGGCTGTCACAAAAATAAAGTTAAGTGGCATGTCAAATTACGAAAAGAATATTCTCTCAATTCTGATTTTAATTAATATAAGATGGAACTGAATAGATATTAATGGCTGAACAAGGGTAGTGCCAAGCCGAAGACCCAAAATATCTGCCGGTTAATTTGGCTGAAAACCCATTTCTTTGGGTGGTCCAAGGTCGCGAAGGGTCATGATTAGATTTGGTTCAAATGGAAAATGTTTCTCAGTGTGTTTTGATCATTTTTTTTTTTTTTTTGCGATAGACACACTTTAATTTTTTTAATCCAAAACTTTCGCAACATAAACAAGTAGTTCCCCATATAACTATTTCATTTTTTTAATTTAAATAATATTATAAATTTTACGAAAAAGTAGAAGAGATTTTTCTTGCTTTTAGTTAATTAATGACAAATAGGCCCTCAAATCAAATCTAAAAAGTAAGTGCGAGTGACAAGTGATTGGGTGATCCACTAATGCAAAACAAATATCCACTTGGTTAAACTCGAGCCTGTTTTGCCACGCTCTAGAGGTCTGATTCTAAAAATTTCATATTTGTTTTCTTCTTGAATTATCATATTTAATCATGTGCAATTAGACTTGTCAAATTAGTGAATCGGGTTATGTCGAATTATAAATGATCTAACCCAAATCGACCAATTTAATCATTTTATGGCTCATTTATCGTAATGCAAATTTTTTTACTCAATCAATTCCCAACTCATACTCAAACCATTTAGCTAAATTTAAGAAAGCTTATTTATTATGATTTTCTAAAGAATGGTATTGTCAAAATACTTTCGTGCAACACAAATATAGTGGAAAATTTTTATAATTTTTTTAAAAATAATTGTCCGTTTGTTTCTTGAAAAATATTTTCCAAGACGTATTTTTTTTCAAAAAAATTGCAGTATTATCTAGTTTTTGCCTAAAATTTGAAAATAAATTAGAAAATATTTTCCGTTGTTTGGTATAAATGAGATTTGATAATGAAAAAAAGAGCACACAATTCTTCTTCTTTCCCTACATTGTCATTATTTAGTAGTCTTGTCATGACTTTTCCTTTTTATATTATAGATGATGACCACTAAGTTGATGCTTGTATTGGAAGCTGGGGGAAAGACCGTCAAAACATTTTCTTAATGTACAAGAATAACTATTACATTGTGAGACCTGTCGATTCTTCATTTTCACGTGATCATCTTTTTATGTTATTGTTTCTCAAAGTCTAAAGAGTGTAATTATTTTCCTTATAATCACAATCATTTATCCAAATGTAGTTGTTCCTTATCTAATTATTTGTTTACATTCAAGTGGGCTATTTTCACATATTATTTGATTAATTCTAATAATTTTTGCATCAAATAAACTAAATCGCCCCTAATGACTTCCTCCAATTTAGTTACTTTGCCATGGTGAGTTCCCTTTAAACTCATTGTTATTTGCAAATAAAAATTATATCTTCCTCATCATTGCTCTTGAAGCAACCCAGCCCATTTTTCATCACTCCTATTGTCCTACCTTAAAGCCTCATTTTTATGGAGAACTTTTTATTTGTTATTTGATTAGTCTAGAAAATATCAAGTCTCTATTTACCATATCGAAGAAATGGTAATTTTATCTTGCCATCAACGAGATACTTTTACACGGAAAATGATGAGTATGTAAATATATATTAACAAAATGACGAATTTTGACTTTATTTGACAAATCTTTTAACTATAGCTTCATTTATATCATCCGGTTATCTCATCATAGCCACTTTAGTATTTATAGAGAAACTAAAAAAAAAACTGAAAAAAGATAAAATTGAATAAATTTGGAATACACCATTTATATTTCAATTGGAGGATTAAGGGTGACTTTGTCTTTTGTGTGAAAATGGGTTAGAATTGCTCATGTCGGGAGTGGAAGTAGGGGAGAATTACCAAAAATGTCCTAAACCTATTGCAATTGTGCCAATTCAGTCCAAAACTTTTTTTTTAGCCAATTTAGTCCTAAACATTTTATAATTGTGCTAGTTTAGTCCTTCCGGCCAAAATTGGCCGGCCGGTGCTGACGTGGACGCCGGCCGTCCGCGAAAGCTGACATGGCAAATTTTTATTATTATTTATTATTTTTTTTCCAAATTTTTAAATATTTTTTTTGAATTTTTTAATTCTTTTCTTTTTCAGCTTCTCCTTCCTCCGGCCGGCGGGCTAGAGGCGAGGGCCGACGAGGCCAACCTCGCCGGCCAATGGCGAGATCGGCCTCACCCATGGACGGCGAGGTCGACCCTCTGGAGGTCTGATTCTAAAATTTCATATTTGCTTTCTTCTTAAATTATCATATTTAATCATGTGCAATTAGACTTGTCAAATGAGTAGATCAGGTTAGGTTGAGTTATAAATGATCCAACCCAAATCAATCAATTTAACCATTTTATGGCTCATTTATCGTAATGCAAAATTTGTTACTCCATCAATTCCCAACTCATACTCAAATCATTTAATTAAATTTAAGAAAGCTTATTTATTATGATTTTTTTTAAAAAGGTATTGTCAAAATACTTTCGTGCAACACAAATTTAGTGGAAGTTTTTTATAATTTTTTTTAAAAAATAAGTCTCCGATTGTTTCTTGGAAAATATTTTCCAACACGTATTGTTTCAAAAAAAATTGCAGTATTCTCTAGTTTTTGCCTAAAATTTGAAAATAAATTATAAAATATTTTATGTTGTTTGGTATAAAAAAAATATGATTAAAAATTTCTTGGTGCACTCCTTTTATTTTTTTAAAATATAATTTTAATTTTTTTTTTTTTTCTTCTTCTTTGATTGATTGCTAGCCACGACAATGGCCAGCAACTAGTCACAAGTAAGCTCGGGTCTTGCTAGCCTCGGGTGAGACCTTGACCTCACTAGATCGGCAAGCTCAAGTCTTGCCAGATCGACAAGTCTTGAGCCTCACCAATCATCGACGACCTCAAGCTTGCCTAAGGTCAGCGAGCTTGTCCCTTGCCTGGTCGGTTGTTGGCCTTCATCGTGCCAGCCACCAACTAAGGAAGATGGGAGAAGAAAGAAAAAAAAAGGAAAGAAAGAAGAAAAATAAAATAAAATAAACAAGGAGTATAAAAAATAATTATAATTTTGATTTCTATAAAAAAAATATTTTTATAAGATTAAAGAGGGAAAGAGAATATGTGAGCCTTCAGTTGAAGATGGGTTCTAAGTCCAACCAATTTAGAACCATTTATATTACTTTCAATTTTTAAAACCCATTTAAGTAGACGATTCAAGATTTAAGTGATCCATTAACCTATTTATGTTTTAAATGTGCACATATGGGTTTAAGATCCACTTTGATAGGTTTATGTGTGATTTATCATCATTCAAGTAATGTAAATTATCGGTGTCTCTACTTTATGTTATAAAGAGAAGATAATTTGCGTGCATTCATAAATGTTAGTCGAGTCGAAAGGCTACATATTTTGTATTATGGAAAAAAAAAAAAGGAAACATAAAATGTTGATGTATGAGTTTTGATGGGAATTTACAATCAAAATTGATTTTATCTATAGGAATATATTATCAAAGAGTACTTATTAGGATTGTCTCAAATGCTTCCATATCATCTTATAAGGAGAAAAAAGAGGGTGCATGTTTCTCTTATTTGCTTATGTGGAAGAACATATGTGTTTGAATGTTTCTCAATTTTTTAAGTCATCTAATCAGTTTTCCCACTAATGTTTTTATTTTGTTCGACTTCTCCTACTTTTTGACTTTTTAAAAAATTCTCTTTTGATGTACAGGTTGTCTTTTCATATATAAATGAGATTTGATAATGAGCAAAAGAGCATACAACTCTTCTTCTTTCCCTACATCGTCATTATTTAGTAGTCTTGTCATGACTTTTCCTTTTTATAATTATAGATGATTGACCACTAAGTTGATGCTTGTATTGGAAGTTGGGGGAAAGACCGTCAAAACATTTTCTTAATGTACAAGAATAACTATTACATTGTGAGACCCATCGATTCTTTACATTCACGTGATAATCTTTTTAGGGAAAATTGTCAAAAAAGTCCTAAACCTATTATACTTTTGCCAATTCAATCTTAAACTTTTTAACTTTGCCAATTTAGCTCTAAACATTTTTACTTCTTGTCAATTGAGTCTACCCGGCTAATTTTCACCAGAAAATAGTGACATGGACGTTGGCGGTGCCACGTAGGACCGCCGGCACTAACGTAGACACTTTTAATATAATTTTAATATTTTTTTGAATTTTTATTTTTTTTCTTTTCTTTTTGGTTTTCTTCTTTGCCTTTTCCAAAGGCCGGCCACCGGCCACAGCCAGTCGGCTGGCCTCGCCCACCACAGACGAGGCTCGGCCGGGCGGAGAGGAGCCTCGGCGAGGGGGAGCCCTCGCCTAGGCGTGGCCTGGCCAGGGTCGTCTGGGTGAGGCCGACCTACGCCCAGGCCAGGGCGGCCTCGCTGGCCGTCGGCTGGGCGACGGCGACGCCGGGCGAGGCCGCCCTGACCTTAGTGAGGGCCGGCCTCACTAGAAGGGGAGCCCTCGCCAAGGCTTGCCCTCGCCCAGGCGAGTGTCGGCCTCGTCCAGACCAGATTTGGCGAGATCAGCCCTTGCCCCTGCCAGTGCGAGGCCGACACTCGCCTGGGAGAGGGCAAGCTCGGCAAGGGCTCCCCTCGCCAGATCTGGCGAGGCCGACCCTTGCCCAGGCGACCCTTGCCGGGCAGCGCTTGGGCGAGGGCTCCCCTCGCCGGGCCTCGCCTGTGGCAGGCGAGGCTAGCCGGCTGGCTGTGGCCGGTGGCCAGCCACCAAAGAAAGGCCAAGAATAAAGCCAAAAAGAAAAGAAAGAAGAGAGAAAAAAGAAGAAGGAAAAAACAGAAAAATATTAAAAATTAAAAAAAAATATTAAAATATTATTAAATTTTGTCCACGTCAGCACCAGCGGTCCTACGTTACACCGCTGGCGTCCACGTCAACATTTTCTGGCCAAAATTAACCGGGTGAACTCAATTGGTAAGAAGTGAAAGTGTTTAGGACTGAATTGGTAAAAGTGTAATAGATTTATGACTTTTTAGACAATTTCCCCCATCTTTTTATTTTATTGTTTCTCAAAAGTCTAAAGAGTGTAATTATTTTCCTTATAATCACAACCATTTATCCGAATGTAGTTGTTTCCTTATCTAATTATTTGTTTACATTCAGGTGGGCTATTTTCACAAATTATTTGATTAATTCTAATAATTTTTGCATCAAATAAACTATATCGCCCCTAATGACTTTT
This sequence comes from Eucalyptus guilfoylei, assembly GCA_016097605.1. Lineage (NCBI taxonomy): Eukaryota > Viridiplantae > Streptophyta > Magnoliopsida > Myrtales > Myrtaceae > Eucalyptus > Eucalyptus guilfoylei. The sequence goes on along the minus strand of CM027866.1, from coordinate 31,452,718 downwards.
CATATCTGTGTAGTCTCCTCCAATTTAGGGCGTGCATGTTTTTGTTCTTTTTTTCTGTTTATGAACAGAAATTTTGTTTTTTTGTTCCCGGGAACAAAAAAAAGAAAGAAACGCGTTTGTTTGCGTTTTTGTTCAAAATCAAATTTTTGTTCCCGAAACACAAAAAGAACGAAATGAGAAACAAAAAAAAAGTTGTTTTTCTTGCTCAGAAACACTTTTGAAGAAACGATTTTCTTCTTCTATTCTTCTTCTATTCTTCTTCTTTTCTTCTTCTTTTTTCTTTGGCCGGTCGCCGGCCTCGGCCATGGCCGGCGACCGGCCGTCGAGGGCCGGCGACGCTATCGAGGGCCGGCGAACTCGCCGGAGTGTCGCCGGCCCCTGGCGAGGCTCGGCCTCACCGATGGCTGGGCGAGCTCGGGCTCGCCCAGATCTGGCGAGGCCGAGCTCGCCCAACCGAGGCGAGGCCAAGCCTCGCCCAGCCGAGGCGAGGCCGCCGGCCCTCATCGGCCGGTCGCCGGCCATGGCCGAGGCCGGCGACCGGCCAAAAGAAGAAAAAAAAAAAAAAAAAGAAAGAAAAAAGGAAAAATAAATAAAAATATTAAAAAAAAAAAAACAAAAAAAGAACACAAATTTACCAAACATGTTTTTATTCATTTTTTATTCCCGGAACAAGTTTACCAAACGTGTCTTTACGGTCAAAAATTGTTCCCAAAACGAAACACTTTTTTCTATTTCTGCTCCCTGGAACAATTTTTGAACGTAAACGTTACCAAACGCGCCCTTAGTTACCTTGCCATTGTGAGTTCCCTTTACTCTTGTTGTTATTTGCCAATAATAATTATATCTTCCTCATCATTGCTCTTGAAGCAACCCAGCCCATTTTTCATCACTCCTATTGTCCTACCTTAAAGCCTCATTTTATGGTGAACTTTTTATTTGTTATTTGATTAGCCTAGAAAATATCAAGTCTCTATTTACCATATCAAAGAAATGGTAATTTTATCTTGCCATCGATGAGATACTTTTACACGGAATATGATGAGTATCTAAAAGTATATTAACAATAATGACGAATTTTGACTTTATTTGACAAATCTTTTAACAAGAGCTTCATTTATATCATCCGGTTATCACATCATAGCCACTTTAGTATTTATAGAGATATAAAAAAAATAAAAAAAATAAAATTGAATAAATTTGGAATACACCATTTATATTTCAATTGGAGGATTAAGGGTGACTTTGTCTTTTGAGTGAAAATGGGTTAGATTTTTGCTCATGTTGGGAGTGGAAGTAGTCTCACCCTTTCATGTTTATCCTTGAATATATTCACTTTGCCTCCTAGAAAAGTAGATATCTTAATTTAATTACCCTCGCGTTTGATACAATCACATTTTGTTTGTGTTTAAGTCCATCTTAAGGGCAAAAAACATTTGCAATCACTCTGGACTTATGTCGTACGAAATGAGATGCATCAAATGCACAGTAATGAATAATATCATAAACATTTGCAAAAAAAACAAAAATATCTCATTTAGGTTTCATAACTTTCAGAGACAGTGCAATAAATCCGAGGTGGCTTTTCCTATAAAACGTCCTACATGGTAATTAATTGACAAAATTAAATGTCAATGGGTGCGTTCTGAAAAGTTAGGAAGAACTTAATCCATCTCTCGTAAAATTTTGAAACTTTTAGTGTCATTTTCCATTTACTATCCATTAAAAAGAATGACCACCTAAGCTCGCCCGTGCCAAATGAGTGGGGAGATCAATTTCAAGGGACCTTGGCAAAGGTCTTAGGCCCTGTTTGGTTTGGCTTTTAGAACGGGCTTTGGGACTAAAGTCCCTTCGCCAAATGCAAACGCGTTTGGTTCGTGTTTTTGCTCAATTTTGGGAAAATACAATTGCATCTCCAAAGGACTTTAAATGCCCTTAGTCCAAAGCAGGTCTGGAGATCATTTGGGAACTTGCATTTTCGGAATGCAAGTTTTGGTTACTGTTCATCTTCTCTAAAACCATCGCACAGAAAAGCTGATCGGAGGCCGACGACCGCCGGCCAAGGGGTCGCGCGCACTGGCAACCGCCGCCTGAGGGTCGCCTGACCCTAGCGATCGTCGCCGGACCTCAGGCGACGCTTGGGTCGCGTGACCCAAGCAACTGATGGCCTAAATCGCATGACTTAGGCGGCCGCTTGAGGTCGCGTGATCTCAGGTGACAGTTGCCGAGGTCAAGCTACCCCAGGCGACGATCGCCTGAGATTGTGCGACCCCAAGCGACGGCCGAACTGCTCAAGCGTCGCCCGCCTGGGTTCGGCTGTTGCTTGGGGTCGCTCGACCCAGGCGGCCGTCGCTTGGGGTCGCCCAACCCAAGCGATCGGTCGCCTGAGGTCACACGACGGTTGCCTGGGTCGAGCGACCCTAGGCGATCGCCACCTGAGGTTGTGCGACCCCAGGCGACCACGTGAACCCAGGCGGCCGACACCTGGGGTCGCACGACCTCACGCAGCCTCGCCTGAGGTGGGCGACCTCAGGCGACAGCATCTGGGGGCTAGATCTGGCCGGTTGGTGGCCAAACTTCAAAAAGAAATACAAATGTTTTTTTTTTAATTTAATAAAAATCATTTACAAATGCAAATTTTACCAAACGGTATTTTGGCCAAAGTTGTTTCTCAATACATGTTAGAATTTCAATTCTCCAAACGCTATTTGCATTTTGGAAAACTCCATTCACCCATTTTGCAAAGACATTCCCCGAAAGCCGAACCAAACGGGCCTTAGTTAAAAATGCCTAGCCAAATCCAATTGGTCCCCATCAAAAGAGCAAATAGACGCCATGCATAAACATAAAGAGTAGGGAAAGAGAAAGTTCGCTTAGGTCGATTTCTAGTGGCTCGGCCCCTACCTACTCCACCTCCCGAATCCGCTCGGCAGGTTCCCGCACTCCACTATAAGCGAAGGAAGGCAAACAGTATTTCACAGCTTGAGGTGTCGATGAAAATGAACCTACACATATCTCTTCAGCGCGGCCCCAGTGAGGTTTAAATAATGTCGATGCGCAAAAACCTACACCAAGCAGGTGGAACATATGTCGCTTCCCTTCAAATCGATTCTAAACATGGATAAGTAACGAATGGTAAGGTCGGTGAACGACCCTTAGGCTATCAGAACTCGTAGTCATTCCACTGAGGATCTTGTATATATCAATTTTCAATTGAACACTAAAATGTGTGTATTACAGGAAGCATGTCTCACATTATATGTTGCATTAACCATCATTATAGGTGCATCCACGTCCAAAACTGACGACTCAACCGCTGCGAGGAAAGCTTGAAACATAGAGTTGTAGGAAGCATACTTAAAGCACAGCAAGTACAGTGGGGAATCGCGAGCAAATTGTATATCCTACTTGGTGGCTTGGGCAATAATGGTACTTATTGAACTCCGTTCTTCCTTTGCGGCTTCCACAAGTGAATCCTATCACGAGATGGTAAAGTGGTCTTTTGATCAGAGAAGTTGAAAATGAAAGTTCATAAGAAAGCACATAACAAATTGAACAAGAGCAAGTGGGCAACCCAGTTTTTTTTTTTTTTTCTTTTTTTTGGGGGGGGGGGAGAGAGAGAGAAAGGGAGAGAGAGAGAGAGACCTGAGCTGCTATCAACCGGGCAACTGTTTTCTTGCTCGACTCTTGAAGTTCACCAGCAATCAAAAGCTCATCCAAGATATAGTAAGCCTTAAATGTTGATAGCATCAAACATTTCAGATATAATTTATTATCACAGATAGACAAGAATAAAGCAATAAAAAGAGAAGATATATATGTATTCTCTTGTACTGAATGAAAATAACCTACCTTATGGAAGTTAAATATCAAGTCCAACTCGCAAACCTGTGAAGAGTTAAAAAATTTGTGGTGAGATCTGGAACTTAATACAAACATCTCAGTATCTTATGAATAGAAAAGTGTGTACTCACACTGCCAAAGTACCGGTCCAAAATCTCAACAAAATGATGAATTATCTCCAGGATCTCCAACTCATTGTCTTCCTGATCAATGCACATACAGAAATAGAGACTGGCATATCTGCACAACATCATTGAAACAAACTTGGTCAAAAACAAAATAGGGTGCAGAGTGCTATAAACTGAAGCCATGTATTCTTCTGTGGATGGAAATCTAACTAATCTTCATAAATTACCTTTTGTAAGCAACCTTAAATCCTCTCCACTCCACAAAATTGCAAAGTTTAGGTCCTCTACTAAGAACTAATCCACTGAGCTCTCGGATGACCTTCTCAGATGACAGCGTAACCCACACGAGCAGATCAGTAAAATGGGGCATGAAGAAACAATAAATCAACAGAGCAATGCAAAAAGGTACATGACAATAACTTCAGCAACAACTAGCAGCCACTAAGCTCAGGTGCTCAAATCTTATCAGTTTATCAAGAATCATTAGTGAGGTTTAATGAAACAGTATCTCAGAATAAGGACAATACCTTAGTTCTTTCCTTCTGTGTGTATGGAGAATACCATTTTGTCAACCTGACCTTCCCTTGACGACTGATCAGAAGTACAAAGTGAATCTAAAACACGCACAGATGAGAAAGAAGTTAAATATGCAGCTTGAGTCATATGCAGGCCAACATAGGAAATTGGCAAGCCAGCTTATATATGATGCGATCATATCCAGAATGAGAAGCATATAAAATTAACAACTAGGAGGTAGGAGAAACCCAACTTGGAAATCATTGCGCGATTAATTGGGATAAATCTACTTTCATCTAGGTAAGCTTTTCTATAACATTTGGTGCCATCAAAATCTAAAAGCACAGCTCTGAGATGCAAAATGTTCATTCATGATCTCATCCACCATGCTCAAAGCGAGTCCTCGCGCAAAGCAGGTAGAATCGAGCTGACCAACAGAGTTTCTCTATATTTCTGGATAGTTGGAAACCAATTCCACTGAAGCTCGTCATTTGACAGAAACCACATCGTGACCCTCTTTAAATTCAAAGACAGATTTGATCAACATAAACCACAGCTCCCCCACCTGAATCCCCTCATAAAATGGAAAAGAGCCATCTTTATCTTCTTCAATTACAATAAAGAACAAAAAAGAAACCCAAGAAAGAACCAATCAAATTCACGGTGAAGACGGTATTCAACTTCACATAAAAGGAGGAAAGTCAAAGGAAAGCGATGAGCTCAACCGGCAATCAAAAGTCACGAGAAGACCCAATATCACGCAGAACAAATCCAAGAGCAGAGCCCCACATAACACCATCGACAAATCTAACAGCCTAAACCAAGCCAGCCACCCAGAAGCCGAAAGAGATCATCAGAATTCCAAGAACGAGAGGCGCGACATCAAGAAACGGATGCGCGCCGTTCGGCGGAAAAAGCTTGTTCCCGACTAATCCGGAAGAGTAAAAACGCAAAAGGGTGTACCATGATGGAGCTCCGCAGATCAAATTCGAGTTCTTCGAGTTCCGAAATCGACAGCGCAGGCGACTCGGTGGTGGTGATCTTGTGCACGCTCTTTCGGCTTTCGTCGTCGTCGTCGTCGTCGTGGTGTTGTTCGGAGAGCCTTTGATGAGGAGAACCGCCTCAGGCCGTGATGGGCCAGGAGAGCTCCCGGGCCGTATGCATCGCGGGCCGAGGACCTCGGCCCTCCCAAAAAGCCCAACTCATGATATAAGCCAGCCCATTGCAGGTCGAGCCTTCTTCTGTGTTGGGCTTCATAGATATTCTTTAGGTTATTACAATGAAAAGTCTCCAATTAATACACCTATGATAAATTTATCTCAAATTAATTTTTTGACCACGGAAATCTCCGAACCGGTGCATTTATGATAAATTTATCGCCCATTAGTTTCCGTTAAATTGGATTAATACCAAAAAAAAAAATCATAAATTGATACACTTATGACAAACAGAGGGTAAAACCTCAAATTGGTATATCCGTCAACTACTATGTGTCGTTCACCTCAGTAATTTAATGGTAAAATTTAATGAAAAATAATTAAAAGAGGGTAAATTTGTCACAAGTGTATAATTTAGAGTTTTTGATGTTCAAAATTAGTTAGATGTAAATTTGTTACGGATATACTAGTTTGAGATTTTTTTGTGGTATTCACCCTTCAAGTTTTTGTCTAATTCTTCCTATGCAACTAGGTTACCCCTTTTGAGTGGCTCTGTAATCTATCGAAGCATAAGATCTTGCCAGATCTAACGACAATTGCCTTGGTTCTGTGGAGTATATGGAAGGCCAAGAACGCGTTTGTATTTGGACAACTGTCACCACACCCCAACAATGTGGTGGAAACAACTCTCATCACACTACAAAGCTTTCAAAAATGGAACTTATCAGGAAGTAAATCTAAACCTAGAAAAGAGACGCATCTACCTACTGGAAACCACCTAAAGCTTGCAACTTTAAGGTAAATGTTGATCGGATGGGTCTGCTGCGATTCCGCCGACCGATTGTTGAATGGTGACACGAAATCGGTGGCAGCATCGTCTTTTCTCTTGGTAAGCCCTCAATTGTGTTCTCTCTCCTCATAACGCTAGAGTTGTAAACACAAGCCGCAACCTCCCTCTCCTAAGCAATGTGGTCCACGTTGAAACGGAATGCTTGGTCTTGGCTGAAGCAATATCAAGTCCTCACCAACTCACGTGGGAGGCTCACGAATCAATCCATAAGTAAGGACATTTTGTTTAATTTTCCCAATGTTCAGGTTTCTTATCGTCCTAGAGAAGCCAATGTGGTCACGGATTGGATGGCTAAAAGCCATAGGAAAAATGGCTTACCTCAGCATTAGGTATCCTCCCCTCCCTTGTCTCTTCGGGGCTTGTTGTGTACTTAGATCCATTTCTCAGGTTCTTCCATCTTGGATTCGTTTAATGAAAAATTTTATCCGCCCCACTAAAAAAAAAAAGAAAAAAACTGGGTTATCCCTTCACATAAGTCATCTTATCCTTTCTAATTATCCCTCCAATTTGCAGGAATTTTCTTCTCTGACTAATTCCGATAGCATTTTAAACATTTAGAGTCGATATGATATCTCTCTACACCAGTGCCGCCCTCCGGCAATCAGATGCTCAAGGCATATGCTCTGTTCTCTACGGAATTTTCTTCGTTTCCACCTTTATTTTGTCTTGATTCAAGATTTTGCGTCCGCTGATCATCTCGATGGTCAATACTTCTCGTGACATGGATCGACAAACAGGATGGGATTCACGGATCCTGATCCATCAGATCTTCATTTGAAAACTGGAAGGATGTTGGCACGAGATGCTCAACTTGACCATTACAAAACATGAAGCAAAGAAACCATTCTCGTGGCGGCTGATGATCCTATGATACGAAAACCTTCGCATGTTCATGTCCAAGATGGGATTCGTGGTGCAATCTTCATGAGATGTTTGTCAAACAGTTTCACCCCACCTCGACCCTTTCAGGAATGCGTGCGGAACTTGAAATGCCCATTGCAATATCCGTCGTCCTATATATAATATGATTTTGATGATTGAGAAAGGTGACATTAATGTAAGGAACTGCTGGGTATTTGCCGCTTTGTGTTGACTTAGATTTAAGATCGATATCTATCTTGCAGTAATACAGTCATTTTTTATGTACTTTATAAACAATTTCATTTTTATATGAATACACTATGCTGATCAAAAGCAATTCTTTCATTCCTTTTGTCCACTTAACTTATCTACTGACGACTCCTAACATTATTGCACCTTGAAAGACCATCACCGCATAAAAAAAGAGGTAATAATATGCGGAGTACTTAAACTTCCATCATTTTTTACTTTTATTAAATCAAATATCTCAACTTTTCAAACGTCGGTTGATAGGAGACGCAGAAAAAATGCCAACTTGAATACTAATGTTAATAAATAGTCATTAATTATTCACTTAAGACATTCAATCTCTTAAAATGATATTATGTCAGCAGAAACGATTCGACACGACACTTTCTCTTTTCTCATCATACATCACCTAAATAGACACCGTTTTTGCCAAGTAAGCAAGTTACGTAAAACAAAAGAAAGGGGTAAATTTTTCAAAGATAGATCTGAAATATTTAATGGTTGACTTTAAATTATGAAAAAAAAAATAAAGTAGCACCAAAATTATGCTGAAGAAGCAACTGGACGTAATGCCGCTACAGATCAGTCAGAAAAAACTGAAGCAACTCCTATCAATTTGGGTTACTTGTAATTGCTGGATCATTGAAATCTAACCAATCTTGACAAGGAAGAATAGACTTCAACATTTTATCAAATACATCACTAAGACTTGTCGAATTTACAGTCAGTTCCTCGCTAAAACTGAGGACAAGAAAATTACTGAGCAAAAGACAATTTTTATGTGGTTGCCTCAAAGGCTCAAGGATGACTCATCAGATATTGTGTCACCATTTTTGTTTTGCTGCTGAAGATCTCACATCAAACACAAGCTTCCTGCAGAGAGGGCAGGTAAACTGCGACCTCTCCAGCCACCTCTCAATACAGTCCATGTGGAAAACATGGCCGCATCTATGGAGCTTGCTCACCAAGTGCTCTCCCTCGTAATCCACCAAGCAGATGGAGCAAGTCTTTTCATGGTCACCATCTTCTTTCTCCTCTTCTCCACCAGACTTCTGCAAATCTTGAAACCTACCCACTGGGAGCTGGAAACTGCAGGAGCTCTCCTGCGGTTGATACTTGCAAAAGACGAAGGCGAGGACTCTTGAGACGGCTATCCTCAGCTGCATAAGGGGAAGCCACATGCAGGTGTAGAAGATCAACATAGCTGTGGAGACACCAGATTGTGCATACACTAGGCAATACATTTTCTCGGGGTCTCTCTCTCTCTCTGAGGATTTCAAGAGGGTTTCTGGTTTCTTTTTTTATCTTTCGTTTTCTGGGTGTGTGTGATTGATGAAGTAATCACCAAAGCGAAGGTTGATGTGAGCAAGGTAGGGAGGAATATAGTCCTATATATAGCCAGATGGGCAGCAAGTCAAGAATGCCTTCCTTTGTAGTTTAATGTAATTTAGGTTCTCGGGATAGATCAACAATATTCTTTGGTAGATAGGCTCTGACTTTGCAGAGATTATTTTATGCTCTAACATAATTTAATTGAAGGTTTGAAAATATGGGGGTGTGCTCCATCACATGAAGTAAATTAATCGGGGGTGTTTAGTATTTTAAGGTGGTCATCGAACATCGAACGCGGCGGAGATGCAGGGACGGCGCCGACCCCACATTCTTCAATTCCTATGTTCAAAAAATCGAATCCTGACAAACAACATATGATCTAATTCGCTTGTAAAGCACCCTGGCCCAAAAGGAAGAAAGAAGAAGAAGAAGAAGAAAATGAAAATGAAAGCATCATTGACAAAACAATGTTTAGGGTTTGCTTGGTGCTTCAATATACATTTTTTTTCCGCTTACTTCATCCCTAATATTTGCTTTATTATGTACACTCGGTAAGTAATTATTACCAAACGAAATTGGGTCTTCAATCTTTTTGGAAGGACCTTGAAGTTCTCACAGCATTTAAATGCTCTAGCTCTTTCATTAGTTGAGAAAAAATTCGTTCTATCGCCAATCATTACCGATATCAGGATTCCAAGATTTAAGAGTTAACACAATCAACAGCGAAAAAGCTTATCGCCAAAGGAATCCACCTCAAGACACGTGGCATACGATCGGAGGATACCCGCCACCTAAGGAATTCGCGTTATGATACATGGCTTGTGATTCACCACTTAAAGGAATCCACTAAAAAGATACAGAGTTAACTTGAATATCCATTCCAAGAGTTCGATTGTAAAAACTTATCAAAACACTTGCTTACCCTCAAGAAAACCTTATAGGGTTTTATACAAGCCCCTAAAGTTTTAAATTGTTGTTCGCTCTTAAAATGTTCAACATATCTCTAAAAGTTATAAGCATTGATGTCTCTTTTCCTTATCATAACTACTCTATCCATTGATCGAGCGAATAAAATTTGCAATAACAGCAAAGAAGAAATAACTTGAAAACTCCTTTTTCTTTCACTATCAAGATGCGTGTCAAGTAAAGAGTTCTTCTCGCCAGAGATTCAAGATCGTTCTGCTGTCTTCAATATAAATTTCCGAAACAAAGTCAACCCCCTGAGAAAAATAAAGGTTGAGATCGAGACTTTATACTTGGAACTTGGAAGGGGCAAGCTCCATCAACGACCTGAACCTTGACTTCCACTCCATTTTTATTCTTTTCGGGAAATAATTTCTTCAAATGATTCTTAGTTCCATCAGTTCATCCGCCGCATGATCTATCAAATCTTCCACTTTGAGGATTTGAAAATTCAAGAAAGTCAACTCAGTCTTAATCTATTCATCAATCAACCGTTAAGAGGATTAAAAAAAATACAGGAAAAGAAAGGATGAAAGTCAAGTTCAAACGCCAACTCCTCTTCTGCGCATGACTGAGGCACGACCATTAGAAGCAACATGACATGCATACCATATGAAAAATTTTAAATGGTGTCCTTATGATAAAGATTGTCAACGCTCATCAAACGATTTGATGTAGTTTAGGAGGTTTGTCTGCGCTCACGCAAGGTAGAGTGGCAACCAATGAAAATAAGGTGCAAACACCAGCAGGTATTTCGAAGAAAACTGCACCCCAACTGCTAAACCTTATGTGCAGAATGTGAGTTGAGTCCTAAACGTTTTAATTGGTTCAATCAAGTACTGAATATTTAACAAAAAGTGCAATTGAGTCCTAACCGCTAAATTGGTTCAATTAAGTGCTCAACTTTTATTGGAAATGCTATTATTAAGCCCCAAAAGCATGTTGAAGAGTCCAGATGAAGTCACATAATCACTTTTGGAGTGTCATGTGGGTAATTTTTGTACTATTTATAGAAAAGATTTGTTTGCACTTTTCGAAGAAAATCTATTGATAGGTTCAAGACAGTATTCTGTACATAAAGTTTAGAACTTCCGGAGTAGTCTTCCGTCGGGTATACAATAGAAACAATATGAACAAAGATAAAGAGAGTGGTGATAAAAAAAAAAGGTTGGTTGGTGAAAGTGGTTCGGCCTCTTGCCTACTCCGCTCCCTAAGTCTGTCTAGCAATTTTCATTCTAGTCACTACGACAAAAAATTATTGCGGCAAAAAATAAAAAATCCCAGAATTACCATCTACTTATTGATTGTTCCTGTAACTCATCTATCCAAAAGGCTTTTACACTTCCCCACAAGTGTATCAATTAAAAATATTATAACAAGGACTTTTACTGTTACCATAATAATAACAATAATAATACAAGTAACTAGAAGAATAGGGTAAGTCTAGCTGCCACAAGCAAGACTACCCTATAATTTAATACAATCTTTCTTTCCTTCATAATCTTTCTTGATTATGGGAAAAAAAATCTTGATTTCCCTTTTACCAATGGCCTATCCTTTAGGGCCAATTTAGGCCAAGATCTATAGCCCCACCCAACCTCACCTCAATGTAACAGTCTCTCTCGCGCCAGGCAACAAAAGCCGACCAAATCGCAGAAATCTTCTTGGGTGTTGGAAACCTGGTTCTTGGAGGGCGGGTAGTGGCCTCGGAGATAATTATATTAGTGAAGGTCGGAGATGTTTATGATTAGTTTAGTAGCGGGTGGTTGCTTTTTCTATGAAACAAAATGCACACGCCACGGTGACGGTGATGCGTCCTCCGAAACTTGCTCTCTCGCTTTTTTTCTCTCCTTTCTTCTGCGATTTAAACTATGGAAGGACCACGTGGAATCCACGACCGACGCAGCTAAAATGGAGAGCCCCGGTCTCATGAATTTGCTCCTGCCATGACCCCGGATGCGTTGGAGAGATGTGTCTTCGTTTATACTTCTGTTGTTGAACCACGTGATGCCACCGCTGGTTTGACTTGGATCGCGTTCCATGTCGTCTGAGGAAGAACATGGAATTTCTATCTTCGTTGTCAGCCTATCCTCGGTTCGATACGAGGAGAGCAGAACATCCGATGAAGGACATGGCCATACCATGGACATGAAGACACTTGTTTAGAAAGTTCACTCTTTAGCTGAGCGAGAAAAGAAAGAATACAACATGAGCAAGAACAAACTCATGTTCGGCAAATGATACAGCAATCGGGCATAAACCAAATTTCACAACTCAAACGACACTTTACCATCGGCCTGCTTTTTAGTACCAAGATTACAATGTTGATAATGTGTAATGTGAGAAGGCACAATTGAAAGAAACCCATTTCCATAATAGGATTGAACAATTCAAAAACCTCTTATTCATGCATGGAACTGGCATAACATAGTCAAACGCCACTCTCGCGCCGGAAAATTACAAAGCTATCGTTTTGATTGTTCCTGAATTGGCGAGTGATGATTAAACTCCAGTTGATAAATAGGAAATGAGAGGCTTGTAAGGCCCTATTTTAAAATTCAGAAGATGAACACAATTAAAAGAAACCCATTTCTACTGGATAATTGAAGAATCCAGAAACCTTGTTAATACTGTTATCAACGACAATTAACCTCATAACCCATGAATTAAATCACATGCCACTCTCGTACAGAGAGATTACAAGTTCTTGCAGAGAACTGTTTCCGAACTTGCAAGGTCATGGTTAAACTCCCATTGAGAAGGAGAGAGAAACGGGTCGTCTTCTTAGTTTGTGACCCATATCTTGAACTCTATAAAATGACTATTTGTATTTGTCTTGTATTTCTCTTTTTCATAATATATGGTAAACTTAGGATAGAATAATTACTCACATTCGAAATAGAATAGAAATTCAAAATCAGGAATAAGTTTTCCTCAAATTTCCATATTTCGTATGGCTGAACAAATATAATTTGAAATATTAATAATTATACACGAACGCATTTGCCTAGATCCTGGGAAATAACAAAGTAAAATATTATAACTTCAATAAATAATTAATATCATACATATTGAACTCAATAATTTAATCATATCTGAATCTTAATTCATCATTATTAGGGGGGGTTAAAAGATGGAAATAATAGAGATCTAAGACAGGTATGCTAATTCTAGTTTAGGAGCTCGGGTCTAATAAACTTTCCATGAGATCTATATAAAGTGGCAGGTGGGGAGCATACTTGTAAAGGGACCGACTTATCTTTATTAGAGATTTTGAGGAGGGTAGAGAGAGAGAGAGAGTAAACTATATAATATTCAAACTTTTTAGCCAACTCTTATTTAGAGAGACTCTCTTATATAGACGAGGTTAGGGCCATTACAGACCTTTTACAAGCTAGTATGGCTTTCATTATTGGCCAACAAAATGTAAAAGGGAAAATGATGCAAACAGTCCATGAGTTTTAGCTCAATATGCAATTTGGTTACTAAATTTTTAATTTATTCAATGTAGTTCATGAACTTTAGCATAATGTGCAATGTGGTCCATGAACTTTTAATTCGGTCAATGTAGTCCTTGAACTTCTGATACATGTTTAATACAGTTCCCGAACTATATGAAAATGTACAATATAGTCCATGGTTTTGAATTAATGGAAGAACTACATTGAACATTTTCATATAGTTTAGGGACTATATTGAACATATATTAAAAGTTCAAGAATCATATCAAATAAATAAAAAGTTCATGGACTATATTGCAAGTGGGTTTAAGTTTAAGGATCACATTGAACAAATTTAAAGTTCGGGGACTAAATTGTACATTGGCCAAAGTTCAGAGATTGTTTGTGTCATTATCGTAATGTACAAAACCTATTAGGGTTACATGTGGCTTTATTGAGCATGCTTTATCGAGCATTGGTTGCTGGGTTTCTGTCACACCTTGAACCTTGAGTGTGCGAACATCGTGCATCGGTCGATTAGCTTGCAACGTCCCAGGACGCGGTGCCGACTCATTCTTTTTATCTTTCAATTAAACGCAAATTGAAACATTTAACAAAAATAACACCTAGTCAAACAACAAACATTGGGGATAGTAAAATCACATCAAACAATTTCCCAAAGCATAATTTTTTATCGCAAGGGTTCAATTATATACCTTAAGTACAAGATCAATAGAAAATCGGTTTATCGTCGTCCGATGCAAGTATCGTAATTGTGCGGAACCACCGTGTACCGACTACGTACTTCTTTCGAATCGACTTATATCCGTTCGCTAATTGACTTATAACAATGCAGTATTGACCCTTATTAATCCTTATAGTCGAGTGGTCGATCTCTGATCAAATTCTCTGGTCGTTTGCTTTTTTAACCATTTATAGTCTCGCCCAATAGATTAATTAACTTATAAGTGATTAGTTTAAAGTAAACTAACTATCAGTGCATTGATGAAGTAACCATTTCATATATTTTGAACGTGGCCAAATTTTGGGATATCACAACTCTTTTCATCTTACAAAAATTTCGTTCTTGAAATTTGAACTATTATAACTCTTCAACAAAAAGGTAGGGATGTTGCACCTTATTATCTCTTCGTTTTCTCACATGATTCCCTCCATTCTATGGTGTTGCTAGACCAACTTGATTAAGGGGATCGTTTTGTTGCACAACATTTGCTCCTTTCAATCCACTATCCAAACTAGTCTCTTCACGTACCACTCTCTGTCATCCACATTTATTTCCTCGAAATTTAGCACGTGGGCCGGATTAGATTCATACTTCCTCAGCATTGATACGTACGCTTGAGCAAGTCTCGGTAGCAATGCTAAATGATAGATTAGAGTCTCAATCTGCTCCAAAATCTCGAAGGGGCTAACATTTCTCGGGTTCAACTTTCCCTTCTTGCCAAAATGTGAAGTGCCTTGTGTCGGTAACATTTTGAGAAAAACGTTTTCTTTCACTTGAAACTCTAAAGACCTACGACGTTTATTTATATAGCTCTTTTGACGGCTTTGCGTGGTGGCAAATGGCGTTGACGGTGAAAAATGAAAGAAAAAATGTAGAAGAATGAGAAGAATGAGAAGAAGGAGAAGAAGAAGATGAATGAGCTCAAGGGAAAATGGAAGCAAGGGAGGAGGAGGAAGGATCGGCTAAGGGGGAGTGGGGGGGAGGAATGGCGTGAGAGAAAGAGAGGGAGAGGAGAGAAAGAAGGGGAGGGAGAGATATTTTCTTTAGATTTTCCCCAAAATCATTAAAAAATCCAACAAATCCCCCAAAACCCTCCTTAATTTCCTCTCCACCCTTCCTTTATTCCTTTTGTCTTCTAGTTCATAAATGTAAGGGCATTCTGGACATTTTCCATACTTTTGGCCTTGGGCCTAATTTTTTATTTTGCACTTGGGCCCGTTTGTTTGGATCGGGTTTGGCGGGTTTGGCTTGGTCCACTTGGGCCTCCTTAGCTGATCCACATGGGCGCCTCACCCAACAACCCTCACTTGGGCTTCTCTTTTCAATGTCCAATTCTCGATTGATTAATCATTTTCCAAAAATTTTAAACTTGCTAGTAATTCGAAGGACAATGAGGCGACGTCCAAGGAATTAGTTTTGAAACCCATGAAAATTCAATATCCAAAATCGAATTAAATTTCATGATTAAAATCGATCAAATGTGATTTTAGTACGACCTAAATTATCAAGCGGCTTTTTGGGATTTTCGTGCTATTAACCCATGATCGATAAATTTCAATCCATGGTTGTACCTCTTCAAATCATGAATGACTCTCAATTATCATGTAATCGCAAGGGTTTAGTTATGTATCCTGAGTACGAGACCGATAGAAAATCGGTTGATCGTCGTTTGATACGAATATCGTAATTGTGCGGAATCACCCACGAATCAACTATGTACTTCAGTCCAATCGACTTATATCCATTCGCTAATTGACTTATAATAGTGCAGTATTAACTTGTGTCGATCATTATGGTTCATAATCGATCTCTAATCGAATTCTCTGGTCTTTCGCATTTTTAACTCTTTACGACTTCCTCCAATAGATTAGTTAATTCATAAATGATCAGTTCAGAATAAATTAACTATCAGTGCATTGATGAAGTAACTATTTCATATATTTTGAATGGGGCCAAATTTCGGAGTATCACGTTTCCTACCTTGATTGCTGCTGCTGGTGCCCAGGTTCTCGAAAGCTTACCATGTCCCATGGATTATTCTGAGATTCATCCATTGGCTCTAATAGGCTTCGTTTGGGTTCGGCAAGTGCTTGTCGGATGGCAACCCTGATCGACCGATATGATTGAAAATATCCCATGGCATCTTTTCCAGGTATGGACTAGGCCATACGTTTTAGGCTCCGATGCAAAACGCCCAGTGAAATTTTTCTCTTTGTGGTAATTTGCTGGTAGTACTTTAGATAGAAACGTGAAATTTACTCAGTTCAGATGTCCCTTGGAAGAAACAGTTCCTTTTGTTTGCTCTTGGACACCTTTCAAGTGTATCCGATTGCCTCTTCGCTTAGAAAATAGACAAACGAGTTCCACAAGTGACGATTGGAACCGACGTTGGAATAGGGGACTGATTGCAATAACTTAGGATTAGCTAAGAGCGACTTAAGATCGATGCGCATAAGGTTGAAACACACGGAGTGGATCGATGATGATGATCACGCAAGACCCACAGCGATCGTCCTTCAATAGGTGGATACTGGTTAACGGTGGATAGCGCGTTAGGAATGACTGGTGATTGCAAATCACTGCACATCAATACAAGACCAACCAATGGCAATTAGAGGCCTATTGCAATGGCCTAAGGGTGAGCTGCGACGACGATCCATGGCCAAACTCTATCGGGCTGTGCAGCAAGTACGCATTGAGGCGATCCAATACTCTTGAACACTCTTAAGAAGCACGGCATTTTGAACTAGGGTCACAGCCTTTGCATGGCTTGGGTCGAGTGGTCTCTGCTAGGTAGGCGCCGCATGCCACAACCTAAAGTTGAGCTGCCGCGAGAGTGGCTGAGTTGTGGCATCGGTGGCTGACTCGCAAAAGAGTGAGTTGAGCACAGCAATAGGATGAATGCAGCAACCACAACTGTATCTTCATGTATTTTTTTCCTTCTATTAAAATGGCTTTTACCAAATTTTATTCTATCAGTATAATCAAGTAGCAGAAATCTCTACGCAAATGGCATACTTGAAGGGCCAACCATAGAATGATCCCCTGTACTAATGTCTGTTTCCCAACTCTAGCCAATCTGCTGCCGCGGTTTATGAGTACTGCCTCTTTTCCTCGTCTGTTATGCCTTCTCAAACTTGTCTTGGTGACATTACTTTTTGATACAGTTTCATCCCCTCTGCATCATCTGCTCCAAGATTCACCGTTCGACTGATAATGCAAAATAAATTGCGGTGCGACACTTTCTACCGTTAAAGCTGCAACTCTATACCATCGGAGGTCTGGTTTTAGGAGAACATTCAACTCCAATAAAGGTGCAATCGTAGACTGGATCTAGCTAAAGCAAAAACCTCGTCAATGCCAGCTTCTAGGGAAACATTAAATTCGGGTTGGATGCAACGGCTGTGCGCTATTTCATGACTCGCAAGTAGAAGTAACAATCTTCTGCTTCTCTGTAATAACTGATTAATGAGCGTGCTCATTCGGGACAATGAGAGGCACCGTGATCCAGTCGTCAGGTTGCCTGAATAGTCACCTACAACTTAAAAAAAAAAGTCTATACACGGCTCCAAGCTGGTGAGAAGGTGCTTCGTTGCAAAATTTGACACTCGGGAGATTAATCCTTGGCCTGAGATTGTGCCTAAAAAATATTTCAAAGGATCTGCATAGCAGATCAATTGACTGGCCATAGTTTCAGAACAAGTTTAGTAGCTCCAGAGCATTTCCCATACAAGAAGCCGGGGTGCACCCCCTGAGTTGAAAGTTAAACTGGACCGTATAGTTCATCCATCATCATTGAATTTTAGGAGAAACGGAAACAAAATACCTTCAAAGACTTTAGGTAGAATAGAAACATCACCTGACACATAATGTTTGAGCTACATAATGAACTTTAAGAAACAAATAAGTTTTTTGCAGGAATCAAGACTGCCAATCTTAAACCTGAAACCATATGCATCAATTCGGAGCATCCCTATTGATCATTCATCAAGTATTAAGCTCCCAGTCCATCCACACTAGACCATGATTCATTCATAACAAGAATTATAGATGCTAGGCACCCCAGATTTATAGACTTGGCAATCATATTCAGTCGGCTAGCCAGTGTTTCCGTGAACTTTCAAAGTGTGCTGATGCATTCAAATGAGAGTTCAATTCATCTCAGCTATGAAGAAAACAACACATCTCTTGATTCAATCTCCGTAAGAATTTTGCACTTCAGCTAAGCACACCAAACAAACCACCAGCAAACAACATCATTAAGGCCATGCAACACATCTACAGATTAGATACCAAGATTCTGCACTGAATTTGCCAAAAGGATCATTTCACTCAGCATGTGAATTGTTTGACTAGAACCATATACAGGATGACTTCACCTGAAGCATCAGAAATACAGATAACAGCTAAAGCTATTCTACAAAAATTTTGTAAGAATGAATGAAGGATGTAACTACTACCTCAGGTAAATCCTCCAATCAAATTGAACTTATGTAAGAACTTCTTTTGATCACAATCCAGCATCTCACTCAAGCTACAGCTGATGTTCCTTCGGCTCAATATTTTGTAACGTAGCTCTAGTCTCTTTTTCAGACTATGACGAAAGAATTCAGGATAATCAGCAGCTTCATTAAGTTGTCTCCCCATTATATCGACCAAAAACCTAATCCGAGGTTTTAAAGAGTTGTTAATGCTTTTAATCAGAACAGGAGGATAACCAGTCACCAAAGTTGCTATCTGCTCATGGTTGAATCCACAGCTTTTCAGAAAATCGACATTGTGTCTTAGAATCTTGTTCACGTCTCGACACAAGACTTCAGGGAAGGTTATCAACACCTTTTGAAGATCCACCTCTTCAAGACCTAAGGATTTTAAAAAGTCATAGGTGGGGCACAGTCTCTTCTCAACACTATAGCCCATGATAAACGGGTTCTTCACCAGAACTTTGCCTATCATTCCTTCTCTTGTAAGGCCAATACTAGCAAGAAAGTTCACAGTTTCTGTTAGCTTCGACTCAATGCTGTAGCTAATAAGCCTCGGGTTAAGCAAAACGATTTTCCCAACTTGCTTTTCAGGGACCCCCATTGCCTGAAAAAAAGCCAGTAGCGGACAGAGCTTCCCCTCCACGCTATGGGAAAGTATTTGAGGGAACTTCACAATGGCAGAGGCAACTTCATTAGGTCTTGTTCCTAGTGTAGAGAGGCATTCTACCGTTGGAATAAGCTTCTCGTTAAGGCCAAGTGCGAGGATTTTCGGGCATTTAGAAACAACATGAGGAAGCTTTCTCTCCTCAATGCCAATGCTCCTCAAGTACTCCCAATTTTCAGAAGCCCTTTCCTTTTGCACCGATTCGAGGCGCTTGCACCTTTTGAACATTTCGCTTATACTCTTATCGTTGAAACCCCGGTCACGGAAGAACCACATGATGCTGCCACCAGTTTGACTTGAATTGCCTTCCATGATGTCTGTGGGAACACGAAATTTCTCTAGTTATCATCCTATTCACAGTTGGGTACGAAGAGAGCAGAACATTCAATGTCGTGGCAATTGGTAAACGGCATGGACATGAAGACTGTTCACTCTTTAGCTAAGCGAAATAAATGAAAGAGCATGATATGAACAAGAACACTGTCATCTAACACACAAGTTCTGCAAAAGATACAGCAATCAGCACTCGAAAGACCACTTAGCTATCAGTCCTCCACTTACTTAGCACCAACCTTAACATTGCCAGAAACCACAGATAAAAGAAAACCCATTTCCGCTAGAGGATTGAGGAATCCAACAACCCCTATCGTTCAAGAAAATCGAGACTCACAACCATGAATTGAATCACAGGCCACTCTCAAGCCGGAAGTGCTTACGGGTCGGTTCTTTGAAGGCGGCTATCGTTCTGATTGTATCCGAATTGGCAGGCGATGTGTTTAAACTCCGGTTGAGAAAAAGGGAAGGGGGGAGAAAAGGGTCGTCGTCTTCTTCGACCCTCGTGCGGCCATATCCTGGACTTTCAGAAGACGAGCATTTGCATTTGTCTGAAACCTTATCTGGGATGCCCTGTAAATTTTCTCTGCTTCGAGGAGAGGCGGAGATTGTATTCTCTGCGATGCGTACTGGGCCCTGGCTCGATCCGACGGCTATTTTGCTGTTTGGTGATAATGTGTGCTCTTATTTATTTATTTTTTCTGTTCCTTTTTCCTTTTCCTTGTCCAAGCTCTCGTTTTTGCTATTCTAGCAAATTTTCTAGAGTTAACTAGCCTTTATAAAAGGAAGAATTAATATTATGAAAAACTCAAAATTAATACACTTGTAATTAATTTATTTTAAACTAATTTTTTGACCACAAAAATCTTAAATTAAATAAATTTACTATTTATTAATTTCTTTTAAATTTTATTTTTAAATTTCTGAATTAAATATAACAAGTGCCAATCAATGGATTTTTTGGTTTGTGGTATTACACTTCGTTTGTCACATATGTATTGATGTATTATTTTCTGTGGTATTTATTTAATTTAACAAAAATTAATAGACATAAATTTTATCACAAATGTACTGATTTGAGATTTTTCTTAAAATTAACCCCCCCCAAAAAGAGGATTTTCATTGAAAATCTTAATTCATGTCCATCGTAATATTAATATCCAATATTCTTTTTCATGACATCAAAATTGCCAATTTCCACTCGTCTATCACATATCTCCAATATTGTCGTTAAAAATCTTCTATGGGCTTGACGTGGTAAAAATTTGCAAACTCATTTTTAAAAATCCTATTTTATGCTTTCCTTTTCTCTTTGATTTATTGCTTTTTCTTTTTTTACCTTCCTGTTTCGTGTTCATCCTTCATTCACTGCAATTCAAGCCAACCTTTTATCGATTCCTCCTGATTTGAATCAAGAATTTGACGCTTTCCTCTCCTTTGATTTTATTTTACTTTTCTCTTTTTGTTGGTCTTTTCAATTTTTCTTTTTCTTTTTAAATTTTCTTTTCATATGTGGCTCTCGCAGGACAGCACCTCAGTGTTAATTATTCTATAAAAAAATGAATAATGCCACATCGGATGTTTAACAAGTGATTTTTTAACGGTGATGGAGGATACATGCATCACACTGATACAACTTTGTAGTATTGTGTCACGATGGACTTAATTTTTCATTTTTAGTTATATTTTCCTTATAAATAAATCTCGGTGATCTTTTTCATGCCAAAAGATATCTCTAGCTAAATTCAAATCTAATCAAAGTAGCTTGAATAGAGCTCAATTTAAAAAAATTGGATTTGGTTGAGTACCTACCGACCTTTGTGATTAAAATTACGTGAAATCTCAAATTGGTACACTCATTTATCCCAAACTGATACATCTGTAACAAATTAATTTGGGGTAATATGGTAAGAATATACACATTAAAAATTTTTTGTGATATAAAAATTAGTTTGAAGTAAATATAAGATTGAATCTTTTAGTAATATTAAGTCAAAATTTTGGGGTATTCATAATATTAGAAAAGGTTTTAGATTTTGAGGTTTCGTCATTTCGCAAAAAATGTGAAATTTTTTAAAATTATTTTTGAGGAAACCATTTTCCAAGAAAATAACAATATTTTGGATGTTCTGCTGGATTCTAAAAACAAAATGGAAAATATTTTCCTCCATGCACTCATTTCAATAATTATTTTATCTTTTTAATAATTTTTTTTAAAATTTTAAAATTGATTTTTAATTTTTATTTTACTTTTTTAATTGATTCTTAATTATTCTTTATTCTTTAATTTTCTTTTCTTTTTTTTTTTTCTTCTTCTTCCTTGGCTGGTTGCCAACCATGGCGATGGCCGGTAACAAGCAAGCTTAGGCCTAGCCATAGGTCGGCGAGGCTCCAACTCTCCACATATCGCAGCCGATGGCGTGGCAGAGCTCATTGGCCTGGAAAAGGCTTGCCAGATCGACGAGCTAGAGGCTTGCACTCGCCTCGCTTGCTTGTGGCCAATTGCCAACCATCGCGGTGGTCGACAACAAGCGAAAGAAGGAAAAAAAGGAAAGAAAGAAAAAATAAAAATAAAAAGAATTTAAAATTCAAAATTTTTAAAAAGAATAAAAGAGAAATAAAAGGGATTAGCAAATGTGTGAGATAAGAGACAGTGACCGAGGAAAATGCTTTTCACTTTGTTTTCCCCAACTTGAAAAATGAAAAAACATTTTCTTCTATTTAAGAAGGCTTTTTTCCATTGGTGGAAAATGTTTCCCAAGACTAGATCATTCTTCGTGAAATAAACGTAGGAAAATGCAAAAAAAAATAATTCTGAAAGAAATCTGATAGTTTAGGTATTTGTAAATCTGGCATGAATACTAGGCATAGTTTAGACTTTTCGGTGAAATTTCCCAAATCCATGTCAGCTGTGTTTGCCCGCTGTCATTTAGATAAGCCAACATCTCAAATCTTTAATAGTAGTCTTGGACAAAACTATGATGGAGGGTATTTTTGGGTTATTCACACAAGTTTTGGAGTTTTGGTGATGATAAAAAAAAGTTTGGGGTTATGGTTATCCAAGTAGGCACAGCTTGATTTTTTTTTCCTAACATTTTTTTTGCTTATTATTTGATATTTATGGATATTTATGGCCTATTTGGCAATGTTCTTTTTTTGTGTTCATGAACACAATTGCTTTTTTTTTTTTTTTTTCCAGGAAACAAAAAAAGAAATGCGTTTGTTTGCATTTTTGTTCCAAATCTATTTTTTTGTTCCCGAGAATGAACGCTTCCGAGAAACAATTTTTTTCTCTTTTCTATTTTTTTCTTCTCTTTCTTTTCTTCTTTTTTTCTTCTTCTTTTTTCTTTGGCCGGTGACCTCGCCGGAGAGTCATCGTCCCCCGCGAGGCCGACCTCGCGTCGGCCGATCGTCGGCCATGGCCGAGGCTGGCAATTGGCGACCGGCCAAAAGGAAGAAAAAAAAAAAAGAAAAAAGAAAAAAAGAAAAAAGAAAAAAGAAAAAAAGGGAAAATAAAATAAAAATATTAAAAAATTAAAAGAAACAAAAAAATTATACAAATTTACCAAACATGTTTTGTTTTTTTCTATTCTAGGAACAAGTTTACCAAACACCTTCTTCTGTTCAAAAATTGTTCTCCGGAACAGAAATAGTTTCCTGGAACAATTTTTGAACAAAAACGTTACCAAACGCGCCCTTAGTCAATGCAAATGAATATAAATTGGAAATAAAAAATAAAGTATTCCTCAAGTTTTCGTATTACATATGGCAAATGAAACATAAGTTCAACTATTAATAATTATTGTCACCAATCATATACAATTACCTAGTTCATGTCAAATAACAAATTAAAATATTACAAACCTAATTAATAACGTAAATATCCAATTGAACTCAATAATTTAATCACGTGTGAAGCTAAATTCATCATTATTTTAGTCCATGAAAAAATCACGGTGGAAGCAGTAGCAAATAAAATGGTGCGACAGACTATTACTAACCATGTCCACACTTCCTTCATGATCGCACAAAAACATATCCTAGTTCACTACAATGAAAATTGCAAACAGAGAGCAATTCTTCAGAGTTAGGAATTCATCTTCGTCCAAAGAGCTTCCCAATCGTACTTACTTCACAAGGAATTGCCGCCCGGGTTCGTGTGCAAAACGATACAAGCTTTTCAAATTTGGCACGGGTAGAGATATATTTTGCTCTCTTGTGCTGCTTGAAGCCTAAATGAATAGGTATATTTTGCTCACTTGACAAATACTTACTTCATAAGAAATTCTAAGTCACAAATGAAATTGCATGCCGACGCATAGAGCAGGAGCACGTGTGCACCTACAAATTCACTGACAGATATCAAGCTGAGAGGTAGGATATTTTGAATATTATTTTCGAAGACAATTTCTGTTTAGAAATGATTTTTTTTTAATTTCATTAACTAGACAAGTTTTTAACATTTGAAGGCGTTTGCTAATTGTCCAAAACTTTTATTTCTAGAATAGAAATACTTTTGATACAACCATTAGATTCTTTTATGACTAAAAATTTCTTTTAATTTTTTAAAATAATTTTATTACTTTTTTGCTTTTGTTTTTCTTTTCTTTTATTTATTCTTCTTCTTCCTTTAGCTAGTTACCGGCCTCAGGGACATTGTTGGAGTGACGCTAGCCCCTAAAGAGGCTCAGCCTCTTTGAGCCACTGCAAGGTCGGCCTCGCCATGGCCGGGCATGAGGTTGACCTCACCCAAATCTTTCGAGGCTCGACCTCGCTGGGGTCCATTAACGCTCAAGTGAGGTCGTCGACCCTCGTCTAGCTAGTCGTTGGCCATGACCGAGGTCAGTGACTAGCAAGAGGGAGAATAAGATAAAGGAAAAGAAGAAAATAAAAGGAAGAAAAGATAAAAAGAAAACGAGGAAAAAACTTCATTTTGGAATTATTCCCAAGAACAAAGAAATGACTTTCTTTTTTATTTCTTGATTTTGTTCTAAATCTATTTTCGAAAACAAATTTGTTGTCGGGAACAAATAAATTACCAAGCAAATTTCTTTTTCTTTTTTTTTTTGTTCTAGAAAACAAAAGAATAAAATTAGATACTGTCTGACCAGTTACCAAACATGCCCTTAAAAGGAACAAAGGTCTTAACAATCAATACCCAAGAGATGTTTGGATGCAGTGTATATGATTGTTTGGCAACTAGCACCATCCTTACTCTTCATACAATCTGTTCATTTTAACACTAACACTGCCTCCTAGATAAGAGACAAATTGCAAAGATCTGCGTAAGGAAAGGAAGCATCACATCGGAGAGGACACAGAGACGAGACGAGTGAGTAATGGTGAACTCAGACGTCAAGAGAGGCCTGATCCTCTACTTGCCAAGACCCGCCCCCTGACCACTTCTACTTTGAATCATCGAAAAAATCAGAGCATGGAGAAAGGAGAT
The DNA here is from genome assembly GCA_016097605.1 of Eucalyptus guilfoylei. Classification (NCBI taxonomy): domain Eukaryota; kingdom Viridiplantae; phylum Streptophyta; class Magnoliopsida; order Myrtales; family Myrtaceae; genus Eucalyptus; species Eucalyptus guilfoylei. The sequence goes on along the minus strand of CM027866.1, from coordinate 31,427,707 downwards.
AATTAATCTCACAGATGGGAGATAAGGTATTGCGCAAGGAGGCCGATAGTATATTCGGGTAATCCATGAGGTAATTCAAGGCAATAAAGGAGCTTGTGTATGTCATATGTCACAACAGATTTCGCCCCGTAACGAAGCTCCAAGTCGGCACCACATTCACGTATGACAGAGTACATTTGACCAAGAATTGCCCAGCATCAATCATCTTTCAATCTCTTGAGGAGTTTTGAAACCCAACCTCGGACCCGGCGTTTCAAAGTGTAGCCCAAAAAAACGCCAGCAACAAGGGAAATTGCGCAGAGCTTCGAACAAGTCCACAAAGATACCACCCCTCTGCAGTAAGACATACAACAAGAAAAAATATGCGATCACAAACTTATTCCCATCATCCCATCTGGCAAAAAGACTAGACTTGGATGAATTACCAAAGAATCAGTTTTGTAGATGTTCGACAACTACTCCTAGAAAGAGTATCAACATTGCTCAACATTTAGCAGGTGCAGTTGACATCAGGAAAGACGAAGTCATATTTGGACAAAGGGTAAAGCAACTAAAGCCACGGGATATGAGCAAACGCTTGTTAATACCCCAGAACTTCAAAAGCCAAAGAATCACAACGACGTGCAATACCCCAAAAAGTTAAACATTGCTTCTTTTGAAAAGACTGAATTAGCTAAAACAATGACTGAATCGGGCATTATGCAAACAAGTCATTAAAAAAAAAAGAAAAAAAAGCAAACTTTGACTGAAAAGCACAGTTCCCCAACTATCTCGCAATTGCTGGACTGGACTAGCCAGAACCAAAGCCTACATTGGCCACGATTGAGCAAGCAAGTCGAGCTGAAAGGACAATTCTGCCATGTCGCGATCACGAAATCGCACCCTCAAACAACAATCTCTCTCCCCCACCAACCGATCCTCTCTTCCCCCGCATTGCAACTCCTCACACCCTCAAATTCAATTACCCAGAACCCAAAATCACGATGCTTCCACAGACGAACCCTAAACCAAGCCGAACCCATTGAAACCCAGAGGCAGGAAACCGCACATGATCGAAAAGCCGGGAGGCGAAAATGGGGGCGCGAATTTTACCGAGGATTCCTGGCGAACAGGATGGGAGGATGCTCCGGAGCCGACAGGGCGACCCCGACTCCGGGAGCCCTCCCTTCGCCGCCGAAATGTGTGCTCCCAGACGGCGGCGGCGGCGGCGGCGGCGTACGCGAGGTGCTCAGCTTGACGTCCTTGGCGAGGTCGCGCACGGCCTTCTGTATGCTCTCCATGTCGCTGGAGTCGCTCGATGAATTCGACCGACCTCCCAAACGGTCGGGGAAAGCTGCGGGCGATCAGGGGGTTTTAGGGTTTTAGGCTGTCGAATTGAGTAGGATGAAATGCCAAAAATGCCCTGGGTGTTCCCGTGGATCATCATTCTGGCGGGGGCCAGATTCGTCCTAAAATTCCCGATTGAAGTCGTCGTATGATTCTCTATCGAGATTCAATCTAGGGTTTACGTTCCCTCGAGATTTTGGGGTTTAGGAATTAGTTGTTGAGGGTGAGCATGGTCCGAAATAGAATAGGAAATTTGAGAACTAAATTGGTGGGAAACGATCTGATTTCAGGATATACAAAATAGGTTCTGGGTTCCAAAAATTTAGAGAACCTATTCTAATAGATAGGATCTCGGATTGAGGAGGAATGGGGAATCTGAAACATTTTTCTATTTTTTTTATTTTAAGTTTTCACGTGATTTCACAGCATTTTATAATGTCTAATGATGAGTGTATAATTTGAAAATCACTAATCGAGCTTTCATTTCTAATTATATCCATAAATGAAGCTTTTAATTTGTTAATGTTAATTTGTTAATATTTTCATAATTTTCATTGAGATCAGTGGATTGTTAGGTAATGATTAACTGTATTTGTTCAATTAAATGTATAAGCGGAACTAGGAAAATTGGGTTCCTGGTATCTAAGTTCTTAAAATTAGGGAATCTGTTCCGACGTATAGATTATAAATTTGAGATGAAACTTGGATGGAACTTGTGACGGAGCGGCTCACCCCTATTAGTTGTGCCATAAATGGAAAGTTTGGGATGGAATTGCCCTTGCTCGAGAGTTTTGGAAATGAGCACCTGGCCTAATTTTAATCGTTCATGATCGGGGGCTAAATTCGAACACGGCAACTCATTTTTAGGGTAATCTAGAAAAGTCCTACTCCGAATAGTCTCTTTAAAAAAGAGGCGTCGCGTCGAATCAAGAAGTATTTTAACTCTTGCCTAGGATGTCGAAATTAGCCTTTGTGCTATTTTTTTTTTGTTTCTTTCCTTTGTTCTTTTTACCATGAGGGACTTGTGACTACAGAGCTACTTAATTCACCTTCTTTTCTTTCGTACTGTGAGCAACAAAGAAGGGACTTCGCGGTTTTATGCTACGTCCTGGATCGATGTCGTCTACGATTGCTTCCAAGCAATGAGTATTAGCGATCGGTGTCCTCTATATCCTCAGCAACACCGTTTGCCCGAACCTGCAATAAGGCACTGCGTCCGGATGACACGAGTAACAAGAAGATCGCCGCTCGCATTTTGCATTGGAATCTTTGTACTGTTTTCACTCCATCATGATTGTTTCCAGTGGATCAATAGGAATTCCGATGAGAGTAATAAGCTGGCCGGCAAATTTCTGGCCGGCTTATTCAGTTCCCTGAGTTCATCAAATTGGTTTACTGAACCAAATGAATAATATGATGCAGAGACACTTGCAAAGAATACAAATGTGCAGAGCTTCATGCAGTGCCACGACTAACGAAACTATTTCTTCAAAGAATTGCTTAAAACTTCTCTTGCACATATATTAGTAACCCCAACCAAAGTGGAGGAAAGACAGAGAAAGAGAGGCAGGACAGTTCTGCTGGTATACTTAGCTTGACTTCCCCTTCCCTTGAAGATCACAACTGTTCTTTCCAGCTCTTTCAATTCTCGACACATTCTGGGGTTGAACCACCTTTTAGTATGCTCTATACGTTTGCGAGACTGATGAGAGAGGAACAAGAAAACGTGAAGACGAATTGCCTTCACAATCCATAGCACAAAAACAAAATTTCGCTAATTCTGCTAAAACAGATTATCTTTGGCCCCTAAGATTTCTCTAGCTGATCAAGATAGATTGTTGTACCGACGGCTTCCATGTTTTTTAGAATGAAGGATTGATCATCTACTTCCTTGGCTCAAGGGAATTGGAAAGTGGATGCGCCAGCTTCGGCCGTATTTCCCTGCGGTGGGCTAATGGCGATCCACAGCAACGATATGGTGATCGCTATGAGGCCGGACCAGACGAACACGATTGTCGGCGTCTTCCCTCTCCTGCCCATCAAGCCCTTGGCGAAAGGATACAAGTGAGCCAACACCCAGAAGCTGAAGAAAGCTCCTCCGATGAACTTGCTCCATTGAGGGACCGTGCTGTATATCGTCCTGGAGAACGCGAAGGCGATGGCTATGATGTTGACCATCGCGATGACGATTGGCGGGATCATCAGAGAAGACCACTTCACCAGATAAAGATCCGCGAAGATGTCTTCCTCGTCATCTGCTGCAGATTTGGATGTCAGAGTGAAGGAGATCTCGATCCCTGCTATGACTTTCAGCAGGCCTTGGACCACCGCGTACAAGTGGGCACTTGTCCCGGAGATAAGCCAGAACTGTTCGTTCCTCCACCACTCTTCGAGTGCGACGCCGGACCATTTCACCTCTAGGATGGCAAGGCCCATCAGGCACAGAGTAATGATGAGCAAGTAGATCAGGAATGTCACGTTTAAAGTCTGCACGATGAAGCTCCCTGAGAAAAGGGATAGAGCGGGGAGGAAGCAGTAGACGATTAAGAATATAGACGTGAACGGATAGACGCCGACGTTGATATACGATAGGCGTTGGAGGAACTTGAGCTTTCGTGAGGCTAAAAGAGCGTTGTTCTGCGAGAAGAAAATCTCCACCGAACCCGTGGCCCATCTGAGCACCTGATGGAGTCGATCGGTTAGGTTGATTGGAGCCGATCCACGGAACGCATCACGCTTAGTGACGCAGTAGATTGAGCGCCATCCGCGATTGTGCATGCGATATCCCGTCACGACGTCCTCAGTGACTGACCCGTAAATCCAGCCAACCCGATCACCCCATTCCGTTTTGTCTTCATACCTGTTGTTCATAGCAAAACCATTTCAGTTACAAGTCCTAATACTACGCGAGCAGTAACATTACATTGAATTTGAGCTGAAATTTTCAGCTAAAACTTTTTGCTAAGGGTTTGAACTCATTTTGAGAACAATTAGGTACACGAGTATAAGCTGAGTACATACCAGCAAGATATGACCGACACGGCTTCAGCGACGGTGGCAGCATCGAGCGGATCGCGTGGGATGCGGAGAGCTCCAGGGGGCCTTCCGAACGACACCGAAGGATGATCTGCTAGTGGGCGTGCTTGGAACTCAGAAACTGGGATAGACTCTGCCAGTATCGTAGAATTTCCAAACCGCTTGGGCAGTAAATTTACATCCAGGTCGGGGTCGAAGTCGGTGGCGTTTAGGGCTTGGGTCTCGGAGTCGGTCCTAGTTTGCACTTTCTTTGTATGTGGAGAATCAAACCCGTATAAAGCGAACCGCCGGAACATACAGCCTGTGCCGACATAGAATGGCCCCTGATATGACACAAACATTGTGACGAACTAAATGAGCTGCGGAAATCGTCTTATTTCCTGGAACGAAAATTTAGGGGTGTGATGATATACCTGCACGCCATCCAGGGCACGCATGTTGCTGTCGAAAAACACGGTGTTACGATTTGCATATCTATCAGAAGGATCGATGCCTTCGAATCTCTGGGGGAACTGAATGTAGCAGATGTCTTCGCCGCCTTTATCCATCATGAAGCACATTCCTTCGCGAACAGCTTTGCAATTGTAGATGTAGTGATCGCAATCGAGATTGAGAATAAACGGGCCATTGGATAATACCGCCGATGCTCGTACCAGGGCATTCATGGCCCCCGCTTTCTTGTTGTGATCGTAGCCTGGACGCTTCTCTCGCGATACGTAAACGAACATGGGGAGTCGGGTGTCTACATCTGTGAAGTCGATGAGCTTATCCTCTGCATTCCCCATCAATGGATCGGGGCTGGGTGGCTTCAACATCACCTTCAAAGAACACAAGTTTGTTGGCTCAATAATGGGAGAACGTAAATTACGGTATGGCATCCGATCGATGAACACGAAAAAGAAGATGTGGTCGACAATATACCTGAAGAATTCCTGCATGATCGCCTTTGGAATGTTCTGCTGCCGGGTTGGTCCATGTGCCGGGCCAGTGAGTTCCATCGGCCATCCATGTCGCTTTCTGGACCTTGATCGGCTCCAGCGGATCGCCCCCGCTCTCTCTCATGTGCTTCAGCATCCTCATCTCCTCCCTCGCGTGGAACGCGTCTGATCTCCTCCTGATAGATTCGGGAAGTGCATTGATCCTCACCTTAAATTCGTCGTACTCCCTCTTCATCTTCCTCCTGTCTTTGACGAAATCCGTTCGGCTCTTGTTCTTGGTGGGGTCGGACTTTATACTGAAGTAGCTCTCGGGATTCCGAGGCTCGATGTTGTGCTTCCGGCAGAAAGGGATCCACAAATCGGCAAAGCTTGCAGCCTCAGCCATTGCCTCGAATGTAAGAAGGGCACCTCCGTCGTCGGAAATATAGCAGGCTATCTTTTCCACTGGGTAGTCAGCGGCTAGGATAGAGAGGACCGTGTTGGCAGTAACAAGCGGAGGCTCTTTTTCGGGGTCTGCTGTAGAGACAAAGAAGTCGACGCCGGGAAGATCAGAGCGGCCTGTGGGATTGGACGGCGAAGGCAGGTCAAACTTGTCATGGAGGGCCTGAAGGTCCGTGGAGCGGTTGATTGGGCAAAGCTTAGGAATCTGATCGAGGATCCAGGAAAACGCAAACCAGATCTCGCACACGATTGACATGAGCCACAACCAGACTGCATCCTCGTTTGGGTGCGTTATTCGCCAGTGCAGGAAGAAGCCGAGCACCACGAATCGGAGCAAGATCAGCAACCTGGTCATATAGGTCATAGTTATCTGATAATGAACTGTGATCATTGAACAACATGTGCAAACGGCGACTGTGACAATCGCGATGATTAGATCTCTAACCTGTAGGGGCTGATGATGCCACTAGGTATGGGCAATCTCCGGCTGAGGGGCTTCCACGGCTTGTCCATTGAGTCCATCACACCTGAGTGCATCCGCTCCTCCCCGTCGTCCCCATACCCGTCGTCCTCAGGCCAGAACGCACTGCCGTAGCCGTAAGTGCCTTTAGTTTCGAACAGCCACCGGTTGTGGTCAAACTCGCCAGTTTGGTTCCTCTTCATCATGGTCATGTTGTTCGCGTCTCTCTTGTCCGGAGGCGGCAACTGCAGCGCCCCGCTTGAGAAATCCTGCACGTCGTCGTCGTAATCTGCTGATTTGTATAGCTCCTTGCACCCGGGACACAAACCGGTGTCCTTCTGAGCATCCAAATAGCAGTCTCTACAGATTTTGAACCTGAACATCAAAGCTCGAGTTTTTCAGCCCAAGCAAAAGAAGAAACCACAAATATTCCATGATATAATCCAGAAACTGACTCATTTCATAGAATCGGACCTTCCAATGAGTCTTCCATTTCAAATTATCAAATTGATCTTCCTTAATTACAAGTTGGAACTCCAAAGATCAATCTTGCCACAATTTGCTCTAGTTCATAACATCCCATATTTTGTATAAATATTGACACTAAAGCCTCAAGCAAACATATGATCGAGCGATTCTAGGTCGAAAGGGATGACAGCACACCTGCATTCGCATGGAGTGACGTCGACGCCACGCTCATCCTTCATGATCTTGCCATCACAAGCCGGCATGGAGCAAGAGGAGCCCTTGGCCCCAGCCATCTGGGGATGGCTCACCTCAGATTCAATCACCTTGTCCATCAGGTGCGCGCGGGTCACGCTGTTGAAGCCCCCCGTGAACAGGGAGTTGGAGACGTACTGCTCCTCGGCCTTCACAGCCACAGACGAGTCCATCGGCTGGTTATCCGGGGTCGGCGGGATGTGCACGGTGTAGTTCATGTAGTCCCCTGACAGCTCCCCGGACATGTCGAGGTCCTCCCTGGACAAGCTGACGTACCTCCCGCTCGAGGTCCGCCTCGCGAACTTCACGGTCTGCCCGGTCGAACCCCGGCTGCCTCCCTGGGAATTGCCCGAACCGGGGGTCCTCATTGCCTTCTTGGACGGTTGGCTCGAAAGAGACGCCATTGCCCAACGCCCTCAAGCGAAACCTCCAAATTCTTTTCTACTCTCCTGATCCTTCCCTATGATTGTATTCTACGGTTCTCTACCACATAAATCTGCATCAGAAACTCACCTTCAGATCATTGAGCAACACACCGAGGACTCATCATCATGGCCGAGTTTCATGAATCGGGGACACGGGGAAGATCAAGGATACTCCGCGTATGAGGAACTTGCGAATGAAGAGCGGATTCCATGGTCATTTTCCTTTTGGGAACTTAAATGCGGAGGAAGGACTGGAACAATGATGATTGAACGTGAAAGATTTGGTGCAAGGAAAATGGGTCGCACGTAAAGAAAACAGAGACAGAAGGAAGATAGAAAATTGACAAAGAAGAATGGCGATGGAGGGTGGTGGGATTCGATGCAATATGGCCCGGAGACTTAGTCAGAGGATGTCTGTTTATGGGGTGTCCGTTCCAACGGTTTTGTAGGAGAGTGCTGCGGGGGATTACCTCTGCAGAAAGGCGATGTGCTTCTCACGACGAGAATCTATATATTTCTTTTTGAGCCATTTCGGTTGTTCGTGTCGATTTTCTTTTGTTGGACAGAGTTTGTTTTTTGTTCTATACATCATGTCCATTGTTTATGGAACAGTTACAATCTGGTTACTATAAACACACGGGCTCTCGTGACCTTCTGACAAGAAAACTCGACCCGGCCCGAACGTTTGGTGCATAAGTTTTTCGGCGGGCGGGCTTGGACAAATGTTCCTAGGCCCGACCGGTCCGTCCGACGATCACCTCTGGAGTATAAGTTTGAGCCTCAAGCACACAAGCACGGATGTACTAGGAAATTTAGTGTTAGGCTCAGAGATGTCTGACAGAAATGGACTCTTCACCAATTGTTGCTGAAAATGGGTATGATAAAGAACATAGATGTATGTAGTCAGGCTTTCGTAGAAGCGAAATTGGGTTCGAGATTCAAGCGGTTGTTAGCTAACTCGCAAAATATACATCTAGAACTTCATTTCTCCACAACTTACTGATTATTGCTGTTGTAATAAAAAGCGGTATATTGATCATCACAACTAAAATTTGGTCCTTGAAATTTAGATGGAATGAATCCAAAACGTGATTCAAAGTTTCTTAACACTAAGGAAAATGTAGTAAGCATTGGAGAGTCTTGACGGTAAAACCACGGCTCGTGTGGCACTCACCATTTCACTTGATAATTTTGATGGGCCTGTTGGGCTGGGCTCACTTTTACGTACAGGAACCCTTTTAAAATGCAACCCTATAAATTTGAGCTCATATAATAATCTATATGGAGAAATTAAAAGATGCTATGTTTGGCCTAAATAAACGGGATATCTATCTATTTTTGTTGCAGTAGCCAAGAATGATCAATGTGAGGCTATATATAGGAGCGTGCATGGTCCGGGTGGGCAGTTCTCACCCTAGAATTGGGAATCATCCACTAACGATGAGTTCTAAAAAATTAGAACTATAACTGCTCGTTGGTTGTATAGATCTACTCGAAATCAGACTGCCGATCTAGTTTGGTCCTTAGATAGATCCATGGAATCGGTCTCCAAACATCAACCAAGCAGTCTGGTTCTCGAGTGGATTCATGGAACTGATCTCACCAAATATCAACCAAATATTGCCAATTTTTTTACTATAAAGTCTGCGCAACCAGAATGAGGAAACCCAAAATTGGCAAGATAATGAGAGAATTATGTGGCCTAGAGCCTTGTAATAAAGAAAGCCTAATAATAAAGAAACCAAAATAAACTAGATCCCATAGGGTGCCGTAAGATTGCGCATTTTACCAAACAGACATGATGGGTTTCATCTCGAAAGATCCCCAACAAAAGAACACTTACTGCAAAGCTAGAAACACAAGTGATGAAGGGCGAATTCCCCACACAAGGCAATTAGTAATACAGAAACTAATTGTTTCGACAAGGGAAAATGCAAAACCAAGATAATCAAATTCTCATCACCTATAGAACACTGGACCTCCTCCCTCTAGGGCATAATACCTTAATAAACTGCTGTCCGCTTTCGTGATACGTACTTGAGCTCGTCCACATCCAGCGGATCGCCTCCACAACTGCTTTTCCTCTTCCTCAAAGGCCAAGGTTTGCTTTCCTTCCTTAGTAGTTTTCTCTAGTAATAACGGAAGACATGAGCAGAGAAATCATCACCGTTGGTAGAGAGACAGAGAGGCTCTTAGAAATTTTGGGATATAGGGTTTTGACCTAAAGCGACCAAACAAACAAATAACTCACAAGATTTAGTGAGTAGATTGAAGATTAGAGGTTCGAACTTATAGCAAATGGAGGCGAGATGAACTGTGGTGCAGCTATCCATTGATCAAAGGTGAAAGACACAACCGTGAGTCGAGAGACGGAGGCAATGAACTGTGGCGTGGCCGTGAGTTGAGACGCACGCGCAGCCGTGAGTTGAGAGATGGAAAATTGGAGATGGAGACGGAGACAGAGATGGTGAGAGCCTGAGTGAATTCGAGGGAGACAAGATGGACTGGAGAACTGAGAGAGAATAACATGACTGAGTTGAGCCCTAAATTTTAGATTTATTGATTTCGAATTTTTATTTTTTAATATGAAAAATTAATATATAATTATAATACATATTATTATAGTACTGGTCTAGGCTAGTTCGGGTGGATGGATTCGCCCATGGAATTGGGAACTAGATCGATACCCATCAATTCCCATAAATTGAAATCGAGAACCAGACTAGTTCTCTTAAGAACCACTTGTTCCGGGCCGGTCCAATCTAGTTTTGGTAGGTCTGAGTGGGTCTCGGTTTCTTTGCACACCCTTAACTCTAAAGAGAGAGAACCACTAGTTCCAGGCCGATCCATTCCAGTTTTGGTAATTCTGAGTGGGTCATGGTTCCTTTGCACACCCTTAGCTCTAGAGAGAGAGAGAGAGAGAGAGAGAGAGAGAGAGAGAGAGAGAGAGAGAGAGAGAATCTAGGAAAGATGATGTTGTCCAGAGAGAGAGAATCTAGGAAAGATGATGTTGTCCAGTTTTCATTAAGCTAACAATGGATGTTGATTTGAGAATTTGGGAAAGATAGTGTTATTTGGTTTTCATTAAGTTGACGATCGAAGGTTGATTTGTGGTTCGATTGGCTCGCCACATAGTGTTCTCGAATCTGATTGGTTTGATTTTCATTGGATCTCCCTTCACTAGGTTTTTCGTGGGTAGAATCATACCTATGTTTTTGTGAGATTTATTCTTCATGTCTTGTGAAGTTTATGAGCATTGCCAAATATGGTGTTCTTGATGTTGTTATTGCTATGTACCTCTAGTATTAATTAGAGAAGAATTTTGTTTACCCAATTTTGTTAAGGCCAAATGGTCATCCTTCCTACGACTGATAGCATACCTTCCATCGTTGTATTGTTCTATCTAATTGTCCATCAGTTTAGGGATGGAAAATAGGTTTATGTTGGAGTTTAGTGCCTAATATAGTTTGAACAACTTCAAAAAATGAGTAGCGACCCTTGGATCTCGATTGGATGCAATAGTCTTTAGAATACTGTCCAATTTAGTTTTCTCTTGAAGAATTATAGTGTTTCGAGTAAAAAGAATAGATCTTTTTTTGGCGTTATTAAATTTCAAAAAGTATTTATAAATATCAAAAAATCGTTCATCCAAGAAAACAACTAACAAAATTTTTTTCCAGGTAACTGTTGGTAACTGACCAGCAACTTTACGAAATCACCAGCTTCTTTTAATTTGCAAAGTAGCAATTTTTTTACTAACTTATCACCACTTCTAATTTAATAATTTTTTTTTATAAGTTACCAACATAATTAAAATGATTTGCTAACTTTTGTCAGATTAAACTATTAACTTATTTTGAGTCACCAACTCTACTTTGAGTTATTTGTCAACATAAATTACCAACATGTTTTGGGTCATAAGCTCTCATTTTATCGGACGTCATACTCCAATGTGATTCATACTGGCTTCACGGTGGCATTTATATATCATACTCTGGTGTTTTACTTGATGGCAACATTAGCTGCAGTTAGTTAGATTTGGCTATGGAGGGATTTTGATTAGAAAATTAATAAAAATGGAAAAATCTGATAAAACAAATAAAAAATATATAAATTTGATTATATATAAAGGGATGAAGGGTAGAATTTTTTTTTTTTTTTAACTGGATGTCATCCAAGCTCGCTCAACATCCAATCGTGTCCCATGTACTTTGCTTTGCCTTTCTGGTCACCGCACCTTGCTTGGACTTGATTGCACAGAACAAGCGCGTGGCCAATGTTTAGGGATATCATCTTGGCACACCTCGAGCTCATGGAGCCGTTTTGATAACTCTAAAAATAAAGTTATTTTACATATTTTAGGTTATAAATAATACAATAAAATTTGTGAAAAAAAATATTTAGATTTACTCTTATTTACTCAAATTTTCCTTGTTTATGCAGCATAATGTTACTTGGAGAAAATAAGGAAAAAATTGCAAATAGAAGGAAAAGAAGAATTCTATAACTCAGGAAGTGTTAGCAATTGGATGCAAATTAGGAATTTTGTGATTTATTGCCTAATTTCATGCAAAAGTATTGGAAGGTGGATACCAAATTAGGAATTCAATGATTTATTCCCTAATTTTATGCAAAAAAAATAAGCAAATGCTTTGTGATAGAAGTCTTGGATGTACCTACAAATAGGATAACTTTGAGAGCTTGGAAAGACGGTTAGGTTTTTATATTTAAAATCATTTTTCGTTGTTCTAGGAAATTTTTAAGTATTTTGAAGAGAAGACAAAAAGTGGCTATAGAATTCTTGTTTTTGGATCCAAGATGTTTGGCTTAATTTATATTTCCATTTCTTAATCTATTATACTCTAATTTTCTTTTGTTAGGGCTACGATGTAGCCTGATTATGATGATATGAATTTCATGCTTTTTATGTTTTATAAGTGACTTCTTTCATGCAAGTTATATATTATTATGTTTAATGCTTTTAAATGATTGTCCACCATTTGAATGATCTAATGTGCATGTTTAGAATTGAGAAATAATTATATGTAATTGCTCCTTATAATATATAATCATGAATTAAATGTGGATAGAAATATATCATATTATTTGTGTGGCTTTCGGTGATAAGATGGTTTAAAAGATTCATTATAAACTGAAAATGTTCACAAATTTTAATGCACTTTATTTATTTAAATTGATATAGAGATATAGTGGATTGATAAACTGAGTAAGTTTGTTATATCCAAAGATAAGATAGTAAATAGATTAGAAAATTCCACTATCATATATTTGATATCGTTCCTATACTCGTAATAATCTAAAATACATATTTAGTGGCTATGGTAAAATTAGATGCTTTAACGTATTTATTTGATTGATTAACTGCTTTTAGTTATGAAATTTTGCTTCTAAGATTGTCAATTTTAATTTATTCTCAATTTTATTTTGATCTATTAAATAATTTTTATAATCAGTACATTTTTTATATTCAATTGGCTTATTAAGGGATAAATGCAATATAAGTCTTAAAATTTGTCACAAAAGTACAATTGAGTTCCAAAATTTTAAAAAGTGTAATTAAATCCTAAAATTTATCACAAAAACGCAATTGAGTCCTAAAACTTTCAAAGAATGTAATTAAGTTATAAAAATTGTCAATAAAGTACAATTGAGTCATAAAACTTTCAAAAAGTGCTATCAACGAAAGGACTTGATTTGATTAATTTGATAAATTTTAGGATTTGATTATACTTTTTGAAAGTTTTAAGACGTAATTGTACTTTCATGACAAGTTTTAGGACTTAATTTCATTTTTTGAAAATTTTAAGACTTATTTATACTTTGTTGACAAATTTTAGGACTTCTAATGCGCTTGTCTTGTTTAATAATCATCAATCTCTGTAGGATGATATCTTTTCTCGTCATTATGTTACTTATTCAATGCGTTCATTTGGCATTTAGAATTTTATGAACATGTTCCTGATTAGGCTGAAATCCTATTAGAATGTGCAACCAACCTTAAAGAGATTCGGTATTTCTTAAGTTAGTGTTAAGTGGATACAGAGAGATCGAACCTTCCCTTTGCTTTCTCGCCGCACATATCCACAACTTCTCACTCATAAATTAGACATATGATCGAGCGAATCAAGGGATGGAGAAAAAATAGCTATGTCATTGCGGTGGAAATAAGTTATTAGACTCTATTCCTTTTGAGGTAAATGAATATCATAAATCCTTTAACGAACACAATGCCAAGTCGGAGTGGTATCTCCATAAGTGAAAAATGCTTAACTATGTGGTTTACACTAGATTTGTTAAAATGGATTATAGACCCATTTTGAAATAATTATAAATTGATTTAAACCCAACTCTATGGGTCATAAATAAGTTTAATATGGGTGTTAAATGGATTCACAAATCACTTAAACCCAACTCACCTCTAAAGCTTTTTCTTCACTCTCTCGTCCTCACTCGATCTTATGTTCACTTGCTACTTACTTTCACCTAAGTTTAGGTATGGGTTTTCCTAGATTTAGTTGAATATAGAAGTGTTTTAGCAATATCAATTAGATTGAGTACGTGTTGGGTATGGGTCATTAGATTTATTGCACGGAAGTGAATCAAAGTGTGTTAAATGAATCAATTTGGATCGAACTATTTTCGACTCAACCTAACTCCTTCCATTTGACTAGTCTAGTTGTCGCAACCTAAATTCCGGGTGATTCACCTAGGATTTGGCTAATGGATTACTAAGTCTAACTTAGCTCGGGCTCTCCCAAGCCCATACCAGTTCGCGACTTAAATTCAAATATTTAGCATGCAAAAGGGAGTCGTTACTAATTAGTTTATGGTAGGTCGATTAGACACCCAGGTAAAATAATAGGAGAATTATTTCATAATGATGAACCAAAGACTTTGGGTACGGGGACTTGATTACACTAGACTTTCCAAGTGCCTTTTCGATACCTTTCTCTTTTTATTTCGAAAAATATGTTTGGTAAGCAGTTTGAATTAATTTTAATTCACTTTCCTAACATGTGAGGTGACCATGCGGATGCGCAAACCACCAATTTAACATCTAGATAAAGCAGTGAATAAATTGCAAGACTTCCCTCATGGAAACGAAAGCATCTGTAATGTTAGATCAGAATTCACATCGACAGTCCTAAATATGATTTCTAATTAACACGCAATCACTTGATTTTTGTTTTCACTTATTTAATGAGAATAATGTTTTATGTAATGCATGCTACTAATTTCATATGACATGACAATATGACCTAACATAAATAAAATGCAGTCTATCCTAATGAATGAAATTGATTTATCCTAAAGACAATTTTTTTTGTATTTTCCATGAAATTCAAAATTAAGAAAAATGCAAATATTATCTAGCTAGATTAAGATTCTATCCAACTTATATTAAGGATTAGGTCAGATTAAACCCTAATTTAAACTAAGATATTATCTTAACTTAGCAAATCTCTAACCTAAGATGCAATCTATCTAACAAATCAATTTAAACTTAAAAATGAAACATGTAATTTTATCATAATATGCAATGACGTACGAAGAATGCCCTAATGTTACATGACATATGCATAATGATTTTTTTTTTTATAAAATTCGAAATTAAACTTGCCAAATAATTAAACGTGGCATTTAATTTAACAAAAAAACTAATATCCTAAGTGAATGCATTTTTTTGGATTTTTATTATTTTAAGAAAAAAATCGAAATAACCTTCTATTCTAAATATGCAAGATAACCCTAAGATAAACCTAATCAAACTCAATTTTTTTATTTATTTTCTTTTTATGATAATAAAGTCGACTCAAATGACACGATAGCTCATCCAACAAGATAAGATTGATATCCAAAAATTGACGAACCATATCTCACGCATGAGATTGGGTCGGCCAATTTCAAATTAAATCGCGAATCGAAACTCGAGCATGAGATTGGATTGTTGATTTTGCAATAGATTGTGAGTCGGATTTCGGGCGCGAAAATTGGACTGTCAATCCCTAATTTGAGGGACTATTTCATGTTGGAATTTCAATCATACATTAAGAGGTAATTCCACTAACAAAAAACAGAATAAATAAAATAAAAACTACCTAATCTGATTTTTTCCTTTTGTTTTTGTTTTCTTTTGTTCCCTTCCAGGCCTTGTGCTCGGCAGCAGGTCACAAAGGCAGCGGGTCCCAGTCGTTGGAGCTCCGGTGAAGACCGGCAATAGGTGGATCAGCGGCGAGTAGACCGGCGGCAGCAGCGGGTCACGGGTGGCGTTGCTAGTCAGTCAAAATCGTGCGACTAGAGCAGGAACAGCGGCTCGATGAAAAACAGGGCTCGATCCGGTAGCAGATTGGCACTAGGCGGTCGTGGACGCAGGGCGGCTTGGCGAGTGTGACGGGCGAGACCGGCGGAACGACGGTAGAGCAGAGAGGGCTCGTGGGTCCAGCATGTGAGAAAACGAAGGAAAGCAAGGAACGGACGAGGTTTTGGAGAGAAGACTTTGTACTTCTTCACTTGTAATCAATGTACAGGATTTAGTAGTTATATTACAAGATGTACATATAGAAAAGGCAATGTAATATTCTACAAATCAATTTAATATTTCTATCTAATCTTTGATTGATTCTATAATCAAAATCAGATCAACCAATTTCCCGGTATATCTCCTGGATCTTCAGCATATCTTTCAACACTCCCCTTCAAGCTGGTGGCTTGTAAATGTCCAAGATGCCTAGCTTGCTCATTAGATATGCATGTTGTCTTTGACATAGGGCTTTGGTGAAAACATCTGCAGGTTGTTCAGCAGGTCCAATCCCTCTTGTCTCTATCATCCCTTCTTGAATCTTCTCCCGAGTGAAATGACAGTCCACTTCTATGTGCTTGGTCCTCTCATGCATTACAGGATTTGCCGCAAGCTTGAGAGTCGATTCGTTGTCACAAAATAACTTCGTTGGACCTTTCAGCTGTACTCCGAGGTCACCAAGTAAACCTCGTATCCACACAATCTCACATGTGGTTTTTGCCATGGCCCGATATTCTGCCTCAGCTGAAGATAAAGAAACCATTGCTTGCTTCTTGGTTTTCCATGAAAGAAGAGAATCTCCTAGTTTAATGCAAAACCCAGTTATGTATCTTCGACTCATAGGGCAAGTTGCATAATCTGCATCGCAGCACGCCATCATTTCCATGTTGCATCTTCTAGATAGAAGTATCCCAAGTCCTAGACACCTCTTCAAATACTTCACAACTTTTAGAGCGGCATTCATGTGGGATTCCTTCGGTTTGTGAATAAACTGACTGAGGTTTTGCACTGCATAGGATATATCAGGTCTGGTCATAGTCAGGTATATAAGTTTTCCAATGAGCTTTTGATAACTCGTCGGATCCTGTAGTATAGGATCATCATCCTGAGATGTTCCCCCAATATGATCTGTTGTAGTCAATCTGGTATTCTGCTCGATTGGAATAGCTGCTGGCTTGCATCTTGATAAACCGGCCTCTGATATAATCTCCAATACAAATTTCCTCTGACTGAGGGAAATTCCTTGGTGAGATCGAGCAATCTTAATCCCAAGAAAATATTTTGGTGCTCCCAGATCTTTTATATGAAATGTTGTCTGCAAATATTTCTTAAGGCTCTTTATTGCAGCTTCATAATTTCCCATGATAAGAATGTCATCTACATAAATCATCAAATAAATAGATGACATACCTTTAGTCCATGTAAACAAGGCATAATCGTACTTGGATTGTTTGAAGTCTACATTGGTGAGAGCATTAGCAAACTTAGCATATCATTGTCTGGAAGCTTGTTTCAGCCCATAAAGGGATTTGCGGAGACGACATACTTTATTCTCCCCCTGTCTCCATAAGCCTTGAGGAATATCCATGTAAATTTCTTTATCCAGAACGCCATGAAGAAAAGCGTTGTGGACGTCCATTTGGTGTAACGACCAATCATGGATTGCTGCAATTGATAAGAACGAGTGAACGGTGACATCTTTAGCAACTGGAGAAAAAGTTTCATGATAGTCGAAACCTTCTCGTTGGGTATATCCTTTCGCTACCAACCGAGCTTTGTATCGCTCAATGGATCCATCGGCTCTATACTTTACTTTATAAACCCATTTGCATCCTATGGATTTCCTGTTCAGGGGCAAATGAACTATTTCCCACGTGTGATTATCAATCAACGCTTGTAATTCTGCTGCCATAGCTTGTTGCCACCGTGGGTCTTTGGATGCCTCATCATAACTGGATGGTTCCTTTTCATCGGATATGCGACTAATGCAACATCTATGTTCCGACGAAAGCTTATCAAAGGAGACATAAGAAGATATTGGATAGTTAATACCTGGTCTGTTAAGTGAGGCAAAGACATAGTCTTTGGTCCACATTAGTGGTCGTGTAGCTCGCCCCGAACGACGTGGATGATCCGTTGGTGGTGGAGGAGGAGACATCTCTGCAGTATTGTTTTCTGTCTGGTCACCAGAATCATTCTCAATATTTAGTGGAGCAGCAGGTACACTTTCCAATGTTTCCATCGGAGGCAGCTGATCAAATGAAGAGGATGGAATAACTTGTCCCGGGGATGCTGTGAGGAAATATTCAGGAGACATACTTTCCTCGTTTAAGGAACAATGAGAATTGGTTGAGATATCCAAATCCTCTGTAGACTCACGAAATGGAAAGACAGTTTCATGAAAGATGACATCCCTGCTCACGAAAAAATCTCTTGTTGATGGATCAAGAACATAATAACCCTTCTGTAGGTTAGGATAACCCATGAATATGCATCTCCTAGCACGTGGACTCATTTTGTCTCGAGGTCCCATAGTTGCAGTATAACATAGACAATCGAAAACTTGTAGATGATCCACTGCTTGTTTTTTTTTCATAAAGTAATTCGAAAGGTGATTTACCAGCCAGTATCCGAGTAGGCATGCGGTTGATGAGGTAGGCTATAGTAAGGACACAATCTCCCCAATATATCGCTGGAATAGATCCCTGAAACTTCAAAGCTCGTGCGACTTCTAACAGGTGACGATGTTTACATTCCACCACTCCATTTTGTTGTGGAGTATAAATACATGAGCTTTCATGTAAAATGCCATGAGACAAGAAAAGTGAGTTGCAGTCATGATTAAAAAACTCTTTCCCATTGTCAGTCCCGATTCGCTAAATCGATTTCCCAAACTAATTTTTAGTCAAAGTGATGAATGTTTTCAAATGAGAGGGAACTTGAGTTTTGGATTGCATCAAGAATACCCATGTGGCCTGAGAGTGATCATCCACAATTGTAAGAAAATATTGTGAACCATCACGATGTGCTGTGTGATATGGTCCCCAAACATCCACATGAATTAAAGAAAGAATATCATTGGAACGTTTTTTGTTGGAAGGGAAAGGTGTGCGAGATTGTTTTGCGAGAGGGCATATATGACATTTAGAGTATGGAAAGAATGCACTATGACCCATTCTCGAATGTATAAGAAAAACTTTATCATTGGCAATGACATTACAAAATGACAATTTATTCAAGGGAATTGAATTCAAATCAAAATGACTTGGAAAACTGGTCCAGAAATATAAACCTTCAGAAAGACTACCTAAGCCCATCAGTTTTCCAGTCGAAAGGGTCTAAAAAAAACATGTGTCAGAATCGAAGAGTATTTGACAGGAATTTTCCTTGTAGACTTTGGACACGGAAATGAGATTGAACTGAAATTGTGGGACATAAAGGACATTTTGTAGGATAATTTGAGAGCTTAGTTGAATAGTGCCTGTCAATGTGACATGAGTAATATTTCCATTTGGAAGTTGCACAGAAATAGGTGTATCCAATTTCTTATGCATTTTCGAAAAAAAAACTTATATCACAAATGATATGATCACTTGCTCTTGAGTCAACTATCCATGCCTTTTTTGAAATAGAATTGATCAGGCAGTGGGATATACATGAGAAACTTCCTCCTTTATTTCCAATGTCTGCCTTTTGCAGTGCCTGCATCAATTGTTGATATTGCCCATAGGTAATTGGTCGGTCACTACTTAGTCTAGTAGGTCTAATGACTTGGTAAGCTGCAGAATATTCTTTCTTTTTTCCTTTTTCTCCTGGCTTTCCATGTAATTTCCAACAATTATCTATGGTATGATGTGGACGTTTGCAATGTTCACAATAAAATTTACCTCTCCCCCTTGAATTTTGGTCGAAGTGATGCGGAAAAAATCTGGCCGTCGGATGCTTTTTTTGTGGAATTAATTCCACTGTTCGATGTAATGGACAGATCGAGCCCTTGCGGACCATCAGATCGCTGGAGGAAATCTGGACCGTTGCTGTCGTCCCTTTTAAGGTTTCTTTCGTTGGAGGCGAACCCTAGCCCATCGCAATTTTCTCTCTCCTAGGCTAGGGTTTTTACGCTCGATTCTCTCCTATGGCGTTCCGTGCGAAGAGCGAGAGTGACGCTGTTGCCTCCTCGTGTTTGCTCCGAAGTCGTGAGCTGCTGGCTCTCTTCTTGGACGGCTAGCTGGAAAATCCGACCGAGGGGCAGCACCGGATCCATTGCTAGGATCTACGAACGAAAGGTTAGGTATGTTTCATTCAAAATCAAAAGAAATCGAGTGGATTTCTCCCTCTCCTTCATAGATCTGTATTGTTTGAGAGTTTTTGGAGGTCCCTCGAGTTTTTCTTCCGCGGCCTCGAGCTCGTTCCAGAGCGATGAGAGTTTGTTGTAACACGTTGTGACAGACATATTCCCTTGCTTGAGATCTGTGAGTTCCTGCATGAGACAAAAGATTTTCACTCGGTCTAACTTCCCGTACATTTCTTTGATGTTGTCCCACATGACTTTTGAATCCTCCGTTGGTGGAAGGCCGGCTGCGACGTTTGGAGAAACACAATTGCCGATCCATGTGCGGATCAGGTGATTGCACTTTCTCTAGTGTCTGGCCAGTCGCTCGTTCGACGGAATCAGTACGGTTCCGTCGAGGAAACCGTCTTTATCTTTTGTCACGAGGGCCCGCTGGAAGTCTTGTGACAATTTGTTGTAGTTTTCCGGCCTGGTCAGTTGCAGACTAATCAATCGTAGTTTTGGATTGTTGGCGGTTGACACATGCAGAGGGTCGCCTGGCTCTGGTTGGTTGGTGATGGCTGCGATCGGAAACAGTATAAACCCGGGTGAAAGGTTCGGGTAGGGATTCGTCCCTGTACCCGATCCATTGAACTCGGTTCCATGACCTGCATTGAAGAGTCACGGGTAGGGATTTGTTCCCGAACCCGGTTCTCCAGACCCGCCGACTTGTTTTGTCTCGACGGATGGGCTTGCCTCGCTTGTGGCTGGTAGGCTCCTGTTAGGCTGAACGTTACTCTGGTAACTCATAAACCCCGGCAATGATGGATTTGGGCTTGGCCCAACATACCATGGATAGGGTACCCATTGGTAAGGATGGCCCGGAATGGGCTGCCCCATATTCGACTGAGCCGGGAATAGCTGCCATTGTATGCCTTGGGTCTAGATTTGTTGCTGGGTTACGGGAATTGTAGGTATCGTGCCGGTGTTGTGGCCTTGTGTCTCTCCCGTCGGTGTGGCGTCACCTGTGGATGGAACGCTAGCAGCAGCAGGGAGCAGATTCTTTGGATGATTCATGGTAAAAATTCCTTTCCGTTTCTTCTTCCTCCTTACAAAAATTGATTCCTTCGTAACAAGGCGTTGATCTGTCTTGTAGATTCAAGGACGTACGAAGGCAATCAGGTGCGGAAATGGAGCTTAGAGCCAAGCTCTGATACCATGTGAGAAAACGAAGGAAAGCAAGGAACGGACGAGGTTTTGGAGAGAAGACTTTTTGTATTTCTTCACTTGTAATCAATGTACAGGATTTAGTAGTTATATTACAAGATGTATATATAGAAAAGGCAATGTAATATTCTACAAATCAATTTAATATTTCTATCTAATCTTTGATTGATTCTATAATCAAAATCAGATCAACCAATTTCCCGGTATATCTCCCGGATCTTCAGCATATCTTCCAACACGGCAGAGGCAGCGTTGCGATTTCGGGGGCGCAGAGTAGCAGCACTCGGAGCGGGGGCACGCGGGCCGGTGCGTGGGTTGCTGCAAATCACTGTGATGGTGGTTGTGGGGGAGGAGATACTGGCGTTCGGAGGTGCGGCGGTGCAACGTAGGGGGTCGGCGACCGGTGTAGCTGAGCGGTGCAAGCGCGGTGGGCGAGCGGTGGCAACAGAGGTGCTTCCAACGGTGGCTGGCGCGGACGCGGGATTGGCATGGACAGTGGAAGAAGACGCCGCTTTGTTTTTTTTCTTTTCTTTCTTTTTCTTTTCTTTTTCCCCCTCTGTCTTCTCACGTCTCTCTCTCTCACGCCTCTCTCTCTCACGTCACTCTCTCCTGTCCCCTCTCTCAGCAGTTCTCTCTGACCCTTTCTACCGAAGCTTGACTTTTTCTTCTTACCCCAAAGAAAGAACACTTCTTCTTTTTTCCTGAACTGTTGACCTCGAAAACTACCCAAAAACCCTTCCGTGCGGCCGTTATTTTTTTAATGGTTAAAATCAATCTCTGATTTTTTAATGCGATAAATAATTAAATGGGTTGCCAAAATTTAGATGTAACACTAGTTTACATCCTCATTGATCCTTGAAGAGAAAAGGAAGAAAAAAATTAGACTTATTCAGGATCAACAATATATAGATGGAGTTGATTAGCAGTGGAGATCATCATCTACATTGGACGACCGAGTGTCCGCCGCCATGTGGCAAGCATTTGCGGATGATGATCTACAAGACCCGCAATATCATATCGATCGATTGTGTCGGGGTCGCATACTACTCGCATATCAAAAGCTTTGTTGTCGGTTTCAGATTCTCTTTCTCGTTTGGATGGGATTCATGCCAATCTCATATGTTCAGTGTGAAAGCAAATAGAAATGGTATATCAAAGCAGTTCACCTCTGATGAATGTGGTCACGGGATGGTGGGATGGCCGGAGTTGATAAGGGAAGTAGCCATTAGTCAATTGGGTTTTGGTTTAACCATTTCCTTTTGTCTTCTTTCCTTTACGAAATGCTTTCAGAGCATCACGCAATGGTATTTTTATATCAGTCGTCCGGCTGGTTATCCCTTCCGGATTCGTTACTGCCTTATTGTCTAGATTATCAGCTCTCGCGAAGTCAGCTCCTCTCGATGCGAGAGCATTCCCGTAACATCCCACGGGGATATATGATCCGGTCAATGTCGATCGCTTCTAACTTTGAATTTCATTTTTTAACGCGGTTCTTGAACTTCTGTTTTGCGCTACCAAGTCCTTAATACCGACAGAGTTCTATTGGTGCCAAATGGCCGTCTGCGGTGGCATTAACGAGCACGTCGGCTATAATGTGCCAGAACCGAAAACCAAGGGACTTGATCGGCCGAATTCTACTTAGATCAGGGAGGTGAGCACCCAAATTAAATGTCCAGGGTAGCACATTTAAAAAAGAACTGCTTTAGGCAGTAGCCAAATCCGACCAAAGAGAAAGAATCGCGTGACCCTCATACGATTATTGATCCCATCCGGTTGGAAAGCGTTCGAGTGGTTCATTTTCGTACTCGCCCGTAAAGCTCAAGCTGTCGAACGTGGACTCAGAAACGAGTGCTTGACACCGGATAAAACGGCATAGATTGAGTGGCACCATGACGAAAGAAACCAAATTCAAGTTGCATACTCTTCGTGAAACACGCCCACCTACTTGCGACCTTCCCCGGAAGACACTGGATCCAAAAGAGTGAATAGTTATTAAACTCACTGAGAGAGAGAGAGGGCATAGGCGGGGCGGGAGCTTGTCCGATGTGATGCTCTATCATGTAGGAGATGTTCGAAGGCGGGTTGGTCACTCGTGCTTAACTTGATTGGGTGTTGTTGCATTAAATCAAGGTAAATGGCCCACTAATGACACGGGATGCCCGATTTATAGGAAATGTGGTACGTTCGGTCATAGTGAGAAATTTGACGATACAAGTCGTGGGAAGAATATAAAAAAGGAGGACTGGCCTTGTGAATCTGCTCTCAGGCACCACTCGATCCTAGGATTGAGGCCAATAAGCCTTCGCTGTGACAAATGGTATCCAATCAGGATTGTCGAATTGTATGTGTGGATGACATGTTTCAAGCGCGAGCTGTCAAAGAGACGGAAGACGTATTCTAGTTGGCTAGCTTAGGCCATTTGAATAAAGAAAAAGCCCATGGAGAGGCACGGAAGCAATAGTGTCTAACACATTTTACTGGGCAAGCATTGACCATTCATAGGAACCGAGACCTGCCTGGACTGCTTGGAACCAGTGGTTCTTAAGGGAACTGGTCTGGTTCCCGATTCCAATTTATAAGAATCGGTGGGTACCGGTTTGGTTCCTGGTTCCATGGGCAGATCCACCCGCCCACCCATCCGGACTGGACCGGTTATATTATAATAATATATTAACTTTTAATATTAAAAAAATTCGAAATTAATAAATTAAAATATTTTACTGAGCTCGAGCATAACAGCTTCTCCAATTTAGATTCTGACAAACACCCATCATGCCATTGGTTCTCTAAGTTAGACAAAAACATCTTTTTCCACAGAACTCGATGTGGATTTTTTTCAAACTCGCTCTCGATTCAACCCATCGATGCAAGCTACACTCGAGATGGTGATGGAAAAATTCAAAAGCCTACGCCGAATCCGAAATTTTTCATGGGGGAAATGTGAGATTTCAAGGGGTTGTTGTACTTAGAGGAGGAAAGTGGTATGAAAGGAGTGACATATAGGTACCAGAATGTTTTTTTTTTCCTCCTTGTCATTGTTCGAGTTAGACTTAATGTTGGCTGCTAGCTTCTGGTTGTGCAAGTCTAGATTGGCAATATTTCATTGATCTTTAGTGGGCGGTTCCCGGTTCTAGGGTGGGAACCGCCCACCAGGACCATGCACACCTCTAGTTATGACCCAACATTTCTCCATTCCATGAAGGCATGGAAGTGAACTCCCTAACACCGAGGTAAGCATGAGGGACGTGAGATGGACGATAGATTAGTGGGAGTAGCTTGAGAAAATTTGTGTAAGAAATCTGCTAATGAAAAGAATATCATGTGAAAGACGTCCAAATGAGGAGTCGGTCACCTCTGTGCAAATTGGTTTAGATTTCAGGTCCCATGGCCACACCCAATCTGGTTTAGATCTGAGGCTGTCGGGCCTCGATTTGAACTAGATTGAGGCTGTGGCCGAGGCCGACCTTAGATTTGAGGTCAGCTACGGTTGTGATCACAGTGCGTGTGGAGGGAACGTCGACGTGCCATGTCACTCTCGTTAACCACTTAAGCCGCCATGCAGGATCATTTAGATGGAAAAAAATAATGGCAGCCATTTTTGTCCTTCGATTAATAGCACGTCCTTTTTTTTTGGGGACATTGGAGAAGCGACGCCCTTTTTATCCTTGGTATAAGTACATGATTGTTTTTCTTCTCGGATTTGAAATGGCAAAAGATCATGATCGTAGGAAAAGCAAGATGTAGTTGTACCAAAAGCTAGGGAATGATTATTGTAAATTAATGAGAAAATGATATGAATGGTCTCTGAATTTTAGTCAAATGTGCAATATGATTTTTGAACATTTAATTTGTTTAATATGGTCAATGAACTAAAGCCCAATGTGTAGTGTAGTTCTTGAACTTTTAATTTGTTTAATGTGGTTCATGAATTTTTGGTATATGTTCAATTTAGTCTCTAAACTATATGAATAAATTAAAAGTTTAAGGATCACATTTCACATTAGGCTAAAGTTCATGGACCATTTATGTCATTATCTCTAAATTAAGTGTTTAAGCTTTGACTCAATCTACTCTAAATTAAGTGTTTAAGCTTTGACTCAATCTACGGGTATTAACAAAGAAGACTCATTCCTAATTCATCATCACCCATCATTAACAATCAATGTGCTGTAGGTTGATGCGTCTAAGAAATGCAATCTACAATATCAAGAAAAGAATTTTTATTGAACTTCCATCTCAACAAGTGTGCGCAACATGCAGAGCCCTCAACCTTGACTCGAATTCGCAAAGGGTCGAAAAAAATTAACAGAATGCGTGAAACGATACAAGTACATT
Organism: Eucalyptus guilfoylei; assembly: GCA_016097605.1. Lineage (NCBI taxonomy): Eukaryota > Viridiplantae > Streptophyta > Magnoliopsida > Myrtales > Myrtaceae > Eucalyptus > Eucalyptus guilfoylei. The sequence continues at coordinate 31,402,212 of CM027866.1, read as the reverse complement.
CCTCTCTTTCAACTCGAACTGTGGCCAATTTCTTTCCTTTGCCTTTCATTTTTGTTCATTCCTCGTTTTCGTGGCAATTCAAGAGCCCTTTATGAAGCAGAGAGGGCAAGTTCAATCATGGTTCAGGAAGAGGCCTTGGAGGCATCCTTGTTGGACCTGTTGTACTCCATGTGGCTCTTGACGAGCTGGCCGGCCGCGAGAGCTGACATCAGAGAGAGCTCTCCTGCGAGGACTGAGCCGGCCACAACAGTGGCCAAGAGCCTTGAGTTCGACCCCGGCGCTTCTCTGTTGGGCCCCTTCACTCCGAGCAGATTTAGGCACGCCGATTGCGAGGCAAGCTGAGTCCCACCTCCAACTGTTCCCACCTGAAACGAAAGAAGGCAATTTTTTTCATGTCAGACACAAATTCTACATCCATCGACTAAGAATTCCCAGATTGCGAATTCTTGAACTACTCATTTTGTGCTGTCAGAATCTAGGAAAAGCGAATTTACCTCAATCGACGGCATCGTGACAGAGACATGGAGGTCCTTGCCGTCGTTGACAGCTTCCATCATAGTAATGCAATGAGAGCTTTCCACGTTCTGGGCTGGGTCTTGGCCCGTGGCAATGTAGATCGCCGTGACGATGTTGCTGGCATGGGCATTGAACCCTCCAAGGGCTCCAGCCATTGCGGAGCCAGTCAGGTTCTTGAGCATGTTGAGCTCGACCAGCGCCTCCACACTGGTCTTGAGTACCTTCCTCACCACGTTGCCCTTGATCACGGCCTCGCACACGACCGATTTTCCCCTCCCCTCAATCCAGTTCACGGCTGCGGGCTTCTTGTCCGAGCAAAAGTTGCTGGAGATCCCCATCACGTCCATGTCGGGGAAGTCCTTCTGCAGGAAATCCATGACGCTCTGGACTCCCTTCGAGACCATGTTCATCCCCATTGCGTCACCGGTGCTGCACGAGAACCTTAGGTAGAGGTTTTTGCCGGCGAGTGCCCCTGATGCTCTGAAGCCGAGCGAATCGGCTAGAACTGCAACAAACAAATCGAATTGAACATCCCAATTGTACAGTAGCAGAAACACCAAGACAACTATAGATTGTAAAGAGCAAATTTCCAGGATTGAATTACTAATCAGGACTAATCAATACCGAGATCAACCTGCTGAATACAGAGGACAGGGCTTCGAAATTTGCAGGGCTCTCCAGGTAAAATTTCAGCTCTGTGGCCCTCTTCGCCGACCCAAAGCGCACGACAGGCGCCCTCGTCATTCCATCCCTCAGGAGGATGCTGTTTGCGCCACCAGACATCGCGATGGCCTTGCAGCCCCGGTTGGTGCTTGCGACTAGGCACCCTTCAGTCGTGGCCATCGGCACCGAGTACTCCCGCCCGTCAAGCGCCAGTGGCCCTGCGATCCCCACAGGAATCTGCACGTACCCAACCGGCATCTCGCAGCACTGCCCGAGGATCGACTCATAGTCGAACCCTTCCAGTGGCAATCCAGCAAGCGACTTCCCAGTCATCCTCTGCAGTGCCTCACGGCGGACTGCAGCAGCCCTCCTGCAGTCCCCAAGCTTTGACTCCAGCGAGTACGATGGAGTTGTCCCCGCCACCACCGAGGCGATCACCTCCTCGTCCTCTTCAGTCAGATCGATTTGCTCATCCCATTTCTCGGTCTCAACCGGCTTTGCCTTTGGAGCAGCGGGCTTAACCGGGTCGAAATCCAACTTAGGGGTCTGGCCATCAAGGGCCTGGCCGCAGGCCGCCTTCTGCAAAAACCCCTCGGCAACGACCGAGACCACCTTCTCGTCCTCGCAGTCTGCCCAGAGGTCGGAGGAGGGCCGAAGGAGGAGGGATCGGAAGAACTCGGCCCCGAAGAAGATGAGGAGGTAGACGAAGGAGGCGGCGAAGGCAACGAGGGCAGCAAGCTCGAGGGTAGAGAGGACATGGAAGGGGGAGGAGGAGCGCATCTTGTCGTGCCAGCGGGAGAGGAGGTAGCAGAGGAGGGTGAAGAAGGCGCAGATGACGGAGGCATTGAGAAGGTAGAGGGAGAGCGGGACTTTGAGCGACGTGTCTTCGTCGACGTAGTGCTTGAGCGGCGAAGGTGAGCGTTTGGCTTTGGCTTTGGGGGAGTCCACGGCCGCAACGGGCTTGGATGGTCGCCGGCGAACGTCCATTGCGTAGAGAGAGAGAGAGAGAGAGAGAGAGAGAGATTGGCTTGACGTCTGAGGTTTTTCTTGGTGGTGGAGGAGGGCGCTTGGGTTCAGAGGGGTATTTATAAGGAGGGAGGGAGGGTGGGAAGGAGGAATCAAAAAGAAATGAGAGGAAACGTGCGGCTCTGTCGTATTGTCTTTTGAAGCTTCGATGATTTTCTCTTCTGGTCGGATTTGTGACCACCACGTTTTGATTCATCTTTTGTAAATTTCTCTTGCTTCAGTTCAGTGTCTTGTAGCGGCAGTACGCTGCTGCGATCCTCGGTTTCGGATTCCGACCGCGACGGTGACATTGGATGATCCACGGGGACGGCGAACACTCAGTTAAAATTTCAAAACTATATAAAAAAAGGAGAGTTTCGCTTGACTAGGTAGCATTGCCAAATTTGCCATGCTTGGCATTGCTGTAACTAACTGAAGAAGAGAACAAGATAAGATGGACACGGATTTTCTACCATTTTGATGCTAACCTTATCCCAGGACCCTCTCTATTTGGTTAATTTATGTCAAAAATCTTTTTAAGAGGAGATAAGGTTTCCAAAGTGGACATATTAAATGCACTTGAAAATTTGCTTTCTCATACTTACCTCTCTTACCACTCGTCATCGGTTCATTTACTCTTTTACTTTTTCCAAGAATAATGGCAAGTGGGTCTAATAATTTTTTTTCGCTTTGTGCAATGTGGCCCTTTGATTTTCCTTTTCATACTGTTGGATCTTTGAATTTTTCCGTTTTTGCAACACCAGTCCTTTTGCCAGGTACTAGCACGGAAAATGCTAACGTGGTAGTCGGACCATTAAGTACATATGTGACTTGTATGTTAAAGCTGCATCAGAGCTGTTGCCTCAAACGGTTGCAAAAGAATGAAAAAAGAAGGCCTAATTAAAAAAATAGATAAAACTCGAAAGTCAAAAACGAAGAGAGAGGCATGCGGATTGGGCAATGGGGGCCGCAGGGGTGACGGCACTGACGGCATTGCCAAGCCAAGAACAAGGATCACAAGAGTGCCAAGCCACAGCTCACCCGTGGCTTGGCAATGCCACGGCACCGCTACTAATTATCCACAAGTGCACATACTAGACCTAACAAAGGGTTTAACAGTGATGCTCAGGTGCCGTCATGTTCGTCTCCATCTTCATCGTTGTCTTTCTACCTGCGCGCTAAATTTCGCCCCGCCCACAGTCGAACAAGGGGTAATATCTAGGCAGGGCGGCTTGCGAATGTGTGTATTCGCATGTGAGAGAAAGAGAGAGCTCGACAAGGGAGTTGCAGCCAATTGTCGGCCTGGCCAGTGTTTTGCAAGGACCTCAGTTCCTCGCCAATCACCTCCAATGGCTAACCCTTTGGCGAGGATCCCCCGCTAGATTTGCAACTGTAGATTTGCTGTGATGGCCACAACCCTCGCCTAGATTTGGTGCATTGTAACTAGACCGTGCGGAGGAAGGCGGCTCAGTGGGCTTAAGTCGAGGAGTTGAAGATGACCATTAGGAACCACAATGTTAGGTTCTCAGGCTGAGAACTTGATCCAACCATTTGATCAAAGTGGGAGCTTCGAAGGAGAGGAAAAAGGGATTTGGTTTTGCTATCCGAGGTTGGTTTATCCTTTTTTTTTTTTTTTTCAGATCGTGCTATTTCCATCCTTTATATGACTAAATTCACTCAATTTTTACCAAAAAAACAAAATCACCCTCAATCATTTAATTTTCATCTAAAGTAGTAATCAGAAATTAATTTACTTTCCTTATATTTTAGTTTTTCTTTTTCTATGTAGGATGTAATTGTCATATTTTTTTGGTTTTGTTTATTTTTGGAGGCTACATTCTCTTTTTAATGTTCAGAGTTTACTTCAGTAGGAATTATTTTTGTTGAAAAGGAGAAATTACAAAGAATCTAATTTTTTTTCTATGTTGTCAAGCAAATTAATGGATCAACTATTTAGAAAAATTTTGACATATATTTTTTATAACACAATTACTTGTTTATAAACTTTCACTCGTTGTGCATATCACCATAGACACTTTTTTATTAGTTGTCTTTTATACACATATACATATAATGGAATGATAGGATGAAACAAAAAGAAAAAAATCTTTGTTACATTTTCCAATGTAAAAATTCAAAAGACGAAAATTTAATTAAATCAAGACATTACTTATAATAATAATTTTTTTAAAAAAATCCAATGAAATCTCATCATATTAGATTGATAAATATCGATATATTCCATAACATGCTTACGTAAAAATAGAAAAATATTTCATTATGCATTACTTTTTAATGTCGATTATTTTAGTATATTCATTGATACTCCTATAACATTCTACATGCTTTGTGTAAAAATATTTTGGCAATAGTAACGAACAAAGATAAATTCTTTGATGTCATAAATTAAGAGAGTTCTTGGAAATTTCTCTTTTCGACAAAAATTATTTTTATGGAAGTAAAATCTAAAAATAAAAAAGAAAACATAGTGCTCTTTTTTTTGGTATGAGAAACATAGTGCCTTTAATATACATGGGGTACCTACAATATGCAAAAATAAAACACGTGAAATACTTAATTATAGCAACTAAATCATAAATAGAAATATAAATAAACAAATATAAGAAGGAACGGGGCCAACACTACAAATTGCAATAAAATGATCAAGGGCAATTATGTCTTTTCAGTGAAAATGGAGTAGATTTAGTCGTATATGGAGTCAAAATAGTGTCACCCTTTTGTTTTTTGGGTTGATAAAGTAAGTTTAACATCATGAATAGTGATAAAGGAAGAGAGAGAATCCGAACCTTCAGTGGTGAGAAATGAATGATATAGATTAGGGTATATGAAAATTGACGCGTCGAGATTTGCTAGAAGTTGGCCCTAATTGATGAACAAACTAAAGGTCACAATTGCTTTTAGTTATGTTGCGATCGACGGGAGATTGCGCTGGCTAATCCAATAGCCTAGAGTAATTGGTGATGTAATTTCCTTCGCATGCCTAGCGCATATCTTGTAGTAAAACAGAAGTTGATGCGATGGGCGTTAGTTACCTCAATATTTGTCAATTGAGATGTTGGTCGTTAATTCTGATGGTCCAAATTGGTGACATCTTGTGTTGTTCTATGTGTTTCGCATCTTTCCCCATGGCAAAAAGGGAAAATACGCGAAAGCCATATATTCTCAACCTATCAAATATTCTATCAAGTGTTACAAGTGTTTCTAATTGAACAGTTGACTCGTGACACTTGATCTATCAATGCCGACGGGTTAAATAGCACAACTGGATGGGAAGACCCATTGAAACATGATTTCAATGTCGAAGCAGTTCGACTTATAGCACTTGACAAGACATTACTTTAAGATCACCTCATTAAAGGTGAGAACATTGCAACGCTATCTAAAAGGCTAGACATACATTGATTTCCATAGACGGTTCAAATTCACGTGTTGAGCCATGTCGTACACTTATCATTCAAAGGTCACCACCTCTCAAGCATTACCCAACGGCCTACTTGAGGGTACCCCATAAATAGTGATTCAAGCACACATGTACAAGACTGGCCATATTCCTCTCTCTCTCTCTCTCCACACACCCCACCACCACCCCCCCCCCCCCCCCCGGGTGTCTCTGTCTGTCTGTTCCCTTACGATTAGGGACGCCTGAACTCGATTTTGGTGTAGGTCAATTTGCCAGCGCAAGCTCCGGCCAAGTTCGCGAGTTCCGTTTTGAGCATCAATACCGTACATGAAGCCAAAATCCATGAGAGACTGGTTATAAGTGAAAATCGACGAACTAGTATAGCCAAAAAGAGAGAACTTAAGAGGAAAGAAGCCTTACTATCAAAAGATTAATCCATAAACTATTGTATGAGTTGGTGAGTTTGTTCCGCCTCTTCTCTTTCTTGAGGAGGAGATCTTCTATTCCTTCTTTCTGCAGCTTGAAAAGAGAAGAAGCAAAAGCTCAATTCAAAAAGCAAGATTCAGTTGACAAAAATGTTTAACAAAATCTGTAAGCTTATAAGTCATGAGCACTACGAACGGGCCAACAAAAATTCCATTAAAACGTCCTACGGTTTGATTAAAAACCAGAATTAGTTAATTTTCTTAAATTACAAAAACCTAATCTTGATGACACTTGTGATGCTGCATAGGGAAAATTTCAAATAAAAGACTGAAATGCTCTTATTTTCTTAAATAAAGCCTGAAGTGAATATTGTTTTAAATAAGAGCTTAAGAGTGCTTTTTATTTTCTCAAATAAGGACATGAAATGTGACGCACTTAGCACGTCATGGTTAATGCGGTTACTAAAATCTTTTTCACTTTAAAGCATACATAAGTGTATTTGGACCAATAACAATCCAAGACATACAAAATTCAAAGACAAACGAAAATATAAACCATGCAATGGAGGATCAATAAAGAATGCTAGTGCTATTGAAAATTTTGTCAGCTGTACAACTCCGACCAAGATACAATCTATCTACAAGGTTACCTATCTCCACTGCATAACATGTCCAAACTTCACTACCTGGTCCTCCAAAAATACTACCTCCGTCCTCCTGTACCAGCCCTGCTCACTCCACGAAGCTATCACCATCCCCGGACCCGTTGTCTGTTGGATATATCGTTAATATAATCCAAAATAATATGTTCACATACAAGTCCAATAGGTGAAAGCACGGTTATTTGGGTCCATATGGGCCGGAGCCCAATAACCAGCATATAAAAACTCTAGGGTTTTTTTACGTTGGAGGTAACACTATTGAGCATTCCAAACTTGACGTCCTTGGTGTAATACTTCAAGCAACCGCTTCTTCTCTATCAAACTTATAACCTCCAACAATCCTGAAGTATTATGTTCGTGTGTTGGATTTGAGTGAGTAAGGTGTCTTCTTGAAGATTTCGTCAAGACGAACTCAGACGTGTAATTTACTTTCGATTTCGACGGTGGTATTGGCTGGAATCTGAGTTTGAAGATTCGGGTGACTGAAATCTTTAATTCAAAAACCCAAAAATTATAGCCAATTTTAGAGGGTGAAACCACTTGGGCTTTGTTCCACTCATCGATACGAACATTTTGAGTGGTCACTCGCGTCAATCAGAGGTCGGACGGAGAAGTTACGACACCTGGAAGTTTCCATATAAATTTCTAACGAGTTTCGGGGACGAAATTTCCAGCAAATTTTGGCGGCGGAAATTTCCAGCGAGTTTCAGCGACAAGGACAGTCCATCTTAAGGTTTTTGGACGCTCCAGATCTGTTTTTGGGGTTTGTTTTGGCAAATTCCATCTCTACAGAGCGGTTTGATCAAGGTTAGGGGAGTTATTCGACTTTGTGGCTTCGATGACTCCAATGTGTACTCTTTGTAACACTTTGCTCTGATTAAAATGGCAAAGCGTAGTTCCTATGATATTATAAAGTTGCAATCATTTGATATTACTAAATTTCATAGCTGGAAATTACATATTCAATTTGGCATGGCTCTGCTGGATAAAAGCTCCATTGATCATTCTCCAACGGTGAGGGGTTCGAAACCCAGTGGAGGCATTTTGTGTCTTAAGTGTGGCATCGAGGTGGTGGGTCCTTCACTAGCATCATCCCAGGGTTTACTCGCCGGCTGCCGACTATACGGGGTTCCCTAGGTCATCAAAAAAAAAGAAAAAAGAACGTGACATATTCTATACTATATTAAGTGATTTTGCATCTACTACTGAACATGTGGATGAATATCAATGAAACAAAGATGAGGATTTTTATAGAGATTACTTTTTAAACTCTCTAAATCCTAATCTGGCTATGACTTATAGTGAGTATAAGACGCCGAAAGAGATGTGGGATTACTTGAACACTCAGTTCCAAAAACAAGAGGGGCTCTCTAAAACTCTCCTAGCGGAGAAATTTTTTGACTTTAAATTCACTATGAATTCAAGCATCACCTCTTAGTTAGTTGAATTTGAGAACATGAGGAACAAGCTGAAAGATGATAACTCTGATATGTCCGATAATCTCTTTGTCGGTCTTGTGTTAAGCAAACTACCAACTGAATGAAGTTCTTTTGAGATTGAAATGCACAAACTGAAGGTACAGATGGGACTAGATGAATTAAAGAGGTATATTCACATTGAGGATCAAAACATTACTAGAAAGAGTTTGGAATAAGTAGGACAACAAAAGTCAGTTGCCAACTTAGTTTCACACTCCAATAAACCTCACAAAAAGTCCAAGTCACCAAAAGGTGAACACTCTTTACAGTTAGAGGCCAAAAAGACTATCTCCAAAAAGAAGAAGAAGGGCAAGTGCCATAACTGTGGAAAGTGGGGTCACTGGGTAGCATAGTGTAAATTACCAAAGAAGCCAAATAATGACACACCACAGAATGAGGCCAATATGCTAATTAAATGATCTGAGCCTCGAGCCTTCATTGGAATGATGAAAAATGGAAAGGCCAGCATCTCTTCTAAGTGGTGATTGGACAGTGGCACTACTTGTCATGCTACAAATGACAAGAACTTACTAACTAAGGTCACAAAAGTGAGACACCGTGGAAAGTTACAATAGTGATGAGGCAAAAGTGACTCATGCTGGAATTGCAAATTTGGTGCTTTCTTCAGGTAAGTTACTAACTCTGAAACATGTTAGAGTAGTACATTTACTTAAAAACAATTTGATATCTATGAGTTTGCTTGATAAAACTGTTATGTCTTTTTCAACTATGAATGGTAAAGTAACTTTATCTGTTAACTCATATTATTTCGGTTATGCATTCATAGTTAATGGTATGTATATGTTGAGTTTAAATACTAATAGCATAAATAATGTGAATTCTGCTTTGATTGATCCAAAATTACTACATAATAGACTTGGACATGTGAATTACAGGAAAATACAACATCTAGCTAAAACTCACAACATTTCATTAGATACTTTTATTCGATTTGACAAGTGTGAAGTGTGTGCACATGCTAAAATCACTAGAAAACCCTTTAAGTTGGTTTCTAAAAGCACACAACTTCTTGAGTTAATATATTATGACATTTGTGACTTTAAAAATTACATTACTAGAGATGGTCGGAAGTATCTAATTACATTCATAGACGATTTTTCTAGATATTGTCATGTTTATTTGTTGGAATCAAAAAATGAGGCTTTTGAAAAATTTAAAATTTTCAAGTTTAGAGTAGAAAATCAACTCAACTTGAAAATTAAGAGGTTTAGGAGTGATAGATGAGGAGAATATACTATGTCAAGGTTTAAGGAATTTTGTGCTTCAGAAGGTATAATACTTGAAACCACTGCTCCTTATTCACTCCAATCAAATGGTGTTGTAGAGCGTAAGAATAGAACGTTAATTGAAATGTTAAACTCTATGTTACTTACAATTGGCATGCCTTCATCTTACTAGGGAGAAGCAATTCTAACTACTAATCACATATTGAACAGGTTGCTGCACTCTAAGTTGTCTATGACACCTTATGAGATATGGCATAAGCGCCCTTGTAGATATGATACTCTTAAGACTTGGGGTTGTATTGCTTATGTAAGCATACTAGATTCTAAGAAACCTAGGGTGGGATCTAGAACCATTACTTGTGTATATCTAGGTAGTGCAGAAGATAGTGCTGCAAATAGGTTTTTAGATCTATATACTAACACAGTGATAGAATCTAGAGATGCAGTGTTCTTCGAAAACAAGTTTCTCAGATATCAAGGCTTGAATGTTTCTAGATCTACAGATATGATTTCAGAATCTTTTGTAGAATTTGAAGTATGTCCTTCTGACACTAATTCCACACAGTTGACTGTTGAACCATTTCTGAGTTTGGGATACCTAGAGTGCCAAAACTTGACACGGGGGGATACTTAAGTGCCAACACTTCGAAAATGTACACTTAAGTGCTAGTTTCGAAGTTAAATGGAACACTTAGGTGCCACTCCAAAATCCGGCCAAATGGTTGATGTGGCAATTTTCCGGCGAGTTTGGTCCAAAACGGCGTTGTTTTGCACGCTGACGTGGCGAGAAAATGCAAAAACGACGCCGTTTCGTATATCGATGTGTAAATAATAATATAAAAATTAATTAAATTAAATTTAAACTTAATTTTATTTACAATATTTGAAAAATTAAAAAACTTAAAAATAAAAAAAAAAGGGGGGGGGCGAAAGGGGTGGGCGAGGGCCGAGCCCTCGCCGCCGCCGCCTCCTGCGTCGTCGGGAAGGGCCGGCGACGGAGGGGGGAGGGTCGGCCGGGGTCACCGACCCACGGCCCACGGCCCGGGCGGCGAGGGCCACGACCCTCGCCCCGGATCGGGCGAGGGCTCACGGCCCTCGTTGCGCCGCCCCCTTCCCTTTTTCTTTTTAATTTTAAGTTTTTTAATTTTTCGAATATTTTAAATAAAATTAAGTTTAAATTTAATTTAATTAATTTTTATATTATTATTTACACATCAGATATGAAACGGCGTCGTTTTTGCATTTTCTCGCCACGTCAGCGGGCAAGACGATGCCATTTTGGACCAAACTCGCAGAAAAATTGCCATGTCAGCCATTTGGCCGAATTTTGGTCGGAGTGGCATCTAAGTGTTACATTTAACTTCGAAACTGGCACTTAAGTGTACCTTTTCGAAGTTTTGGCACTTAAGTGTCCCTCCGTGCCAAGTTTTGGCACTTGGGCTGTTCTTCTGCCAACCATTTCTTGTTTAAATATCTACAAGGGAGAGAGTTCCCAAAAGTTTTGGTGAAGACTTTGTTGCTTATCATCTTGAGGATGATCTATTCTCTTATCAGGAAGCAATGAGATCTAGGGAATCCCTACTGTGGGCGGAAGCCATAGATGATGAAATGAGCTCTCTGCTGCAGAACCACACTTGGCAGCTAGTAAATTTGCCAAAAGAGGCTAAAGCTATAGGCTGTAAATGGGTGTTGAAGAAGAAATTGAATAGTGATGGATCAATAGCTAGATACAAAGCACGTTTAGTAGCTAAATGTTATAAACAACATAGTGGAATAGATTATTTTGATGTCTATTTACCCGTGTGTCATCTATCAACTATAAGAATTCTTCTTGCTTTGGCATCTATTGAATACTTTGTAGTGCATCAAATGGATGTAAAAACAGCTTTCTTAAATGGGGAGTTAAATGAGTAAATTTACATGGAACAACCGGAATAATATGTTATGAAAGGTCTTGAGGACAAAGTTTGTAAATTGAACAAATCCTTGTATGGTCTTAAACAAACACCTAAGATGTGCCATCTTAAATTTGACAAAGTGGTAAAGAGTTATGGCTTTCAGTCTAGTTATTCAGATAAATGCCTTTACCATCATTTTATGTCAAATAAGATAGTCATCATTTGCTTGTATGTTGATGACATGTTAATTCTTGGTTTCGATCATTCTGTAGTGAGTGACGTGGAAGCTACTTTAGCTAAAGAATTTGACATGAAAGATCTTGGTATTGCTAATACCATTCTTGGTATGAAAGTAAGCTTTAAAAGGCAAGTCATCTCCCTTAGCTAGACTCGTTATATTGAGCAGCTACTTCTACTTGGGGATACGATAAGTGTAAACCAAGTGAGACACCATGTGATTATATTAACAGATTGAGTCCTAATGAAGGGACCAGTGTTGATAAGTTAAAGTACTCGAAACTGCTTGATAGTCTCATGTATGCTATAAGTTGTACTAGACCCGACATAGCCTTTACAGTTGGTATGCTAAGTCATTTTACTAGTAATCTTAGTAAAGAGCATTGGGATGCCCTTGATAGGCTAATGAGATACCTTAAAGATACTAAAGATTATGCTCTATATAATTCTGATTATCCTCCAGCTGTGGATGGATATTCTGATGTCTCATTGTGCTCAGATATTGGAAATAGTAAGTCCACTAGTGGATATGTATTCACTTTGGGTGGAGCTGCTATTACTTGGAAATCCAAACGACAAACTTATATTGCATTGTCATCTATGGAATCAGAACTTTTTGCTTTAATCTCAGCCGGTGAAGAGGTAGAGTGGATAAAGAATCTGATTATGGATATTCCTTTGACTCGGCTAAAGATTAATTCTTTAAGTCTATTTTGTGATAATCGAGCAGCTGTCCAAGTCATCAAGAATGCTCTCTTTAATTCAAAGATAAGACATGTGAGACTGAGACATGCGTTGTTGAATTATCTGAGAGAACAAGGGGTTATCACTTTGATCGATGTGAGATTGAAGGATAACATAGCCGATACTCTCACCAAAGGTATGCCTAAAGATCGATTATTCAAAACAGTGAGGGAAATGAGGTTAAAGACTATATAGGCAAGTCTTAACTACCATTTATTTACCTTCTAATTGTGTGTTTTGAATTATCGAATCTTCATTTATTGGCTACAATGATAAGCACAGTTTATATGTTTCATCGATGTTCACAGTTGCTGACTAATTTGAAAATTGTAAGGTATCTCATTCCAAACTTGATGATACAATTCAATTAGGTCTGACTATCCTTTTGGTTAAATGATTTCATTCCAAACTTGATGCTAGATTATTTGATTGTTAGGAATCAATAACTGTGACATTCCAAATTGAAACATAGAAACAGTTGTTTATATAAGAAGCCTGCTGGTCTTGTTCTTAATTGAAACTTGATATTACATGACTAAGTTATTGTAAGTGACTTGACTATTGGTCCCGTTCTTTGAAACTAGACAATAGTTATTCTCCTACAAATAAAATTAAGTTGATGGCTCTCTGTAAATCACATTGTTTAGGTATTGTTCATAATTTATGAAACTGGCTTGATGCTTATGAACATGATATTATGATACTTTATGACATCAATATATGTTCTTCTCCACCTGATAGAATGTTACTAAGTTTTTATTCAAATGATTTAATTCATGATAATATGAAATTCATATTTGACATTCTACAGGGGATGTCAGAGATGGATAAGAGCTTAATGAGTGGGATTCTGACCAGGATGACCTACTTGATGATTGAATATATATCATTTAAAGCGTGTGGGGACTTGACAGTTTACCTGCTATTGCCTATTTTGATGAAGTCCATTTACTTGAGACTTGCATTTTGCTATTTCTATTTTGTGAACATTATTATGCTTGTTTCTTATATTTGTAAGGTCTTGGACTATTTTGACTGACCTACTTATACTTGACTATTATGCATATATTGGTTGTGAACCGAGTCTGAGATTTATTTTGGGATTTGGATAAGTTTAGACTCAATCTAAAAATCTTAATACTTATTTTGATTTGTTGATCTTAGAACATATTTATGATAAGAATGATTCACTTATTTAGATTGCAAATGATGATTGAGTTTAATACTTTACTGCTGAAAACTCTTTGATTGATTTGAGTTGATTGTCTTAGACTGAATGTGGATGATTCCTGTTTGTTTGAACATTACACTGACCACCTTATTGGATTGTGCTGTATGGTGAACATAGAAGGAGATTGTTGGATATATTGTTAATATAATCCAACATAATATGTTCACATACAAGCCCAATATGTGAAAGCACGGTTATTTGGGTTCATATAGGTCGAAGTCCAATAACATGCATATAAAAACTGTAGGGTTTCCCTACGCTGGAAGTAACACTATTGAGCGTTCCAAACTTGACGTCTCTTGGTGTAATACTTCAAGCAACCGCTTCTTCTCTCTCAAACCTATAACTTCCAACATTATCGTCATATAGGGGAAGGGGACCCATTACACACTTGTCTATAATGCTACAAAGCCTAGGAGCATTGGTCTTGTAGGTGCTTTGACATCGACAATCAGCCTAGAGATGACCTTAATAAAGACGACGTTCGGGAAGAGGGGATCGACAAACTTGTCTTGGTGCCAAGTAGAGTCCACTGGGCCCCCACATCTAGTCATGGAGGAGGCAGGTAGCAACGACATATCGATTGATCTGAAATATAATAATCATCCACAAGTGAGCATAAAACTTAGCAAGTAACTACCTATCAATCTACACTACATATGTCAATAATGGCACATACAAGGAAGCTTACATATAAAATATAGAAGATTGCTTTAAAATCAACTTACCTGAGAATCTCTTTTAAAATCAAAATAGCAGGTGCAAAGCATTTCCTCTGAAACTAGTAAACTAGCAAAGTTCAAAAGAAGTTTGAAAATGCCAATGGTCATATTTATTGTGAATTAGCTGTCACCATCTTTTGAGGAACCCTGTTACCCTCGAGGCACCTCACACCTATTAAATATTGTGAGGACATCTAGGGGAACTGTGCTACACTTCTCAGGTATTCGGAGGAACCTAGTTACCCCTCTGAGCATCCATGCTACAACCTGGGGCATTGTAATCCCAAGGACTAACGGCATTCCCAAATCACACAGTTATCCCATCGCGAGGTAATTTAATAATTCAATTTAACATGTCATCCACTGTGCTAATGCACAAAAATCAAATCAGTTTCAAAATTCTTTGTCCATTCGTAAATCAGAGAAATGGTAAAAAATAGTTGGTTGGCAATGCCGACTCAATAAGATGGGTTATAAAAGGAGTTTATTCAAAATCCTGAAATTGACAGTAATAGGGGCAGTTTGCTTGTCTTTAGAAATCACCATAAATTGCCAAGTCAATTAGTTTAAAAAATTATGAAACTTTAACACAATGTGGAAGAGACTCTGAGGAACGTTTTTCATGAAGAACTCAAAACCCAATTCAGCTTGTACGGGTCCCAATAAATTTATATAATTCAAGTCAAAACAGTGTAAATTTTTATGATAAAACAGATCCGAAATTGGGCATTTTGAAAGGCTAACTGAGTTCCAAAAATCGTGGAAAAATTACACGTTATAGTTTGAAGGGAAAATCTCAAATAAGGACCTGGAGTGGGTTTATTTTCTCAAAAAAGGATCCAAAGTGGACACTGTATCAAATAAGGACCCAAAATGGCTAATTTTGTCTCAAATAAGGACCCAAACTTTCGATCTTATTTACAGCTTGGGGTAGTTGTGTCCAAGAACATTTTTTCTTTAATTTTTTTTCTTTCTTCATCTTCCTCACACCTCCTCCTTCACTCTACATTGCCTCCTTCTTCAACACCATAATTAGGGCCCCTACTAGCAACCTTGTGAGCTTCATGTCATCACGTAGTTGGTCCTAATGACAAGAAGTTGGATTGGAGTTATTTGCTACTGGCCACCTTCTCAGATGCTAAAATCCTCACTTCCTTAAGATGCATCAAATCTTAGCTCGCTTGTGCTTAGCCTAAAGTTCGGATTGACCTCCATTTGACGACGATGATGCTGGACTTTCTATCAGGGGCAGTGGTCGATGAGGTTGAGAGCTCGAATAGGACTTGTCAATGGTGGCAATGGGGCAACGAAGTACAACAATTTCTACAATTAATGATGTCAGATACGATTAATGATCAATCTCAAGATGGGGTATCAATTGAGGAGAAGAGCTATGTCGATGAGAATGGCAAGAGTGTGAGTGAGTGTCTCTAGACTAGGGATTATTGAAAGGAGCCATTGGCATTGCAAATGGGAAGGGGGATCTTTGAAAGATTGAATTTACGCAAGAGAGGCAAACCCAAATTTGAAATTGATGAGGCAAACTCTTGCCGAGGTTGAAATAGTCGCCAGCTGCAACAAAATTGTTCTTTGGCGTGAAATTGTTGATCACCAAGTGTTAATTGAATAGAGGCATAAGTTAGTCAAACAAGACGATCTGGCGATGCTTGGATATTGCTACTCTATTGTTGGCAAGCAGGACCGAAAACAACACAAAAAATTGCAGTTGCTAAGTTAGCGGAAGGCCCGGAATAAGTGGAGTTTGATGCACTCTTGACGTGAGAGAAATACGTCGCCAAAGGGATTAGTTGCATAGCTTGGGAGTTGGACAAGAAGTTGAGTCTCAGCAAAAGCAGATTCATATTATGGCTTTGAGATCAGAATTTGCGATGAATGTTAGAATAAAAAGAACTTATTTTTGAAAGCTCATTTAAGCTTCGTGGAATTGTCTACAAACCATTTTGAGGAGCGAAATTTAAAATTTTCAACGAGTTAGACTACATTGTAATGGCTCGTGTTAAAGAAAACCCAATCTTGGTCATTGTCGCGACCTCCCCGAAGCGGGTTGGACCACTTAAGGGTTCGGTTAATGGATTGCTAAGTCTAGACTTAACTCGGGCTCTCCCAGGCCCATACCAATTCGCGACTTAAGTTTAAATTTTTTAACATGCAAATGATTTTTCAATTAGGAGTCGCCACTAATCTATTCTTGGTGGGTCGATTAGAAACCCAAGTAAAGCAATGGGAGAATTACTTCACTCCTACGAACCAGAGATTAAACGAGTTCGGGGACTTGATTACGCTAGATTTCTCTAACGCCCTTTCGGTACCTTTCTCTTTTATTTTAGAAAAAATGTTTGGCAGGCAGCTTGAATTGATTTTAATTTATCTCCCTAACATGTGAAGCGATCACGCGGGTGCACAAACCACCAATTTAACACCCAGATAAAGCAACGAATAAATTGCAGGACTTACCTCCTAACAACGAAAGCATCTGCGTTGTTAGATCAAAATTCACATCAGCAGTCCTAAATATGGTTTCTAATCAACACGCAATTTCTTTTTCTTTTTTTTTTTGTTTTCGCTTATTTAATGAAAATCATGCAATATGCAATGCAACATAACTAAATGACCTAATACTAATGACATGTAATTTGGATGGTCCTAACAACAACTACCACATGACGGGCATTTCAACGAATCTAATCCTAATAACGTGCATGTGACATTTTTTTCTCTTTTCTTTCTATTTTCCGAAAGAATGCAATCTATCCTAGAAAATAAAACTAATTCAACCTATGGAATTTTTTGTATTTTTCATGAAATTTGAAATTAAAGAAATGTAACAATTAAATATGCAATCTAAATTAACCTAATAACTTGATTCTAATGACGGGCAATTTTTAACTAAATGAACCTAACAACAATCACTAAATGACATGCGTTTCATGAATCTAATTATATATGACATGCACATGACATTTTTTCTTTTTTTCTTAAAAGATGCACTTTATCCTAGAAAACAAAACTAACTTATTCTAAGACACATTTTTTTTTGTATTTTTCATGAAATTCGGAATAAAAATGTGAAAACTATCTATCTAAATTAAAATATCATCTAATTTATATTAGGAATGAGGTTAAGCCAAATCCTAATTTAGACTAGAATGTTATCCTTACTTAGAAATCCCTAATTAAAATGCAATCTATCTAAAAAAATTATCTAACTTATAATAAATTAAAAAAACTATCATCTAGAGTTAAACTATATGAAATTTTGCCCTAAAATGTAATGACATGCAAACGGTGCTAAAATTCTAATTTTTTTTATTTTCTGTTTTTGTATGAATTTCGAAATTAAAAATTGTCAAATAATTAAACATGAAACCTAAGTTAAAAAACTAGCAACCTAAATTGATTAATTTGATTTTTTTTTTAATTCGAAATAAGATTCCTATTCTAAATATACAAACCCTAAAACAGGAAATAAACCTAATACTAACCTACACTTTTTTTATTTTTATTTTTTTTGAAAATTCGTAATTAAAAATGCTAAAAAAAACTAGTTAAAGTGAGATATTATCTATTTTAAGTTAGGAATAGACTAATCTAAATCCTATCTTAACTTAGAAAATTACCTCGTCATGCAATTTAATTCAAAAGATATTATCTAACCTAGATACCATCTAAACATGCATTTTTACATTAAAAAAATAACTATTTTATCATGTAATTTTATCTAGGAAAATCAATTCTAATTTACGTGAAATGCAAATGCAGTTTCTTTTTTTGTATTTTCGGGATAAACAGAACAATTAAAAGTTAAACACCAAATCATCCATGGTCGTCAAAAATGTTATCCATCATTCGAATTTAGATTCAAAATCAATTATTTCGCTAATAAAATCGATAAATTGATCTTAAGCCTTAAAGATCAAGATATCAATTTTACTCCCGCGTGATTAATTATTCCATCTAAAGCCTTATAGACGGAATAAAAATTCGTGTGCGGTTGCGAATTAAGTGGTACGTCCGGGATTTTCAAACATGCATTAAGAACTAATTCAAATAAAGCAATGAAATTAAAAAGAAATAAAATGAAATAAATCTACCTAATGAAATAAACTTACCTAGTTTGGGCTTTTTCCAAATTTTTTTGTCTCAACGAATGGTGCTTTGTGGACCACGACAGGGAATCAGCTCACGGCCGGGGTGGCTGCTGCAGCTGCGATGGGCAACCGTGTGCGGTGGGCGCGGTCGTCGGAGCTCCGGCGAGGGACAGCAAGCTCGGGCGGGCAGCGAGCTGCGTGGTGGCGTTGCTCGAAGGGGACAGCGGGCCTGGCGGAGCTAGGCGGGCTCGAGTGGTTGCTTTGCAACGGCGTGCGCGGAGTCGAGCAGAGGAAGGCGCGGCAGCAAAGGGGTGGAACCCCGGCGGCCGACGGAACGGCAAGGCAACAAGCGACGGAGCTTCGGGCGAGGGGACCGGCGGCGGGCGAAGCAAGCCGCAGCGGGAGAGGGCGGGAGCGGCTTGGGACGGGCCGGGGCGGGGGTGCGAGAACGGGCGAGATGGTGGCTTCACGGGTTGCTTGGTGTTCGAGCAAAGACGGTGGCGCGCTCGGAACTCGGCTGGAAGGAGATGCCGACGCGCGGCAGAGGTGCAGCGACGGGCGCGGCGATGGGGGTGCGGCGGCGGCGGATCGAAGGAAAGCAGCGGCGCTGGCAACAAGCAGCGACGACAGCGTTCAGCGGGCTGCTACAACGGTTCTTTGCGGTGATGGTGACAAGCGAGAGGTGGCCGTGGAGTTGCGACGCCGCGGTGGCGGCGAGGCCGGCACGGCGACCAACGGCCGCGGGCGGAGCGGAGAAACGGTGTCACGTGGTCGCGGGTAGGCGAGGCGGGACGCGACGGTGGCTGGTGATGCGGTGACCGGCTCGCCGACGTCGGGCGGAGGGGCGGTGTTGCGCAGCGGCGGCGAAGAAGGAGCAGCGGGTCGTCGTGGGGCTTTTGGCACCGCAGACGGCGACGGCAGAGGCGGAAGTGGGCGTCGGCGTTAGGAACAGCGAAGAGGAGCGTCGTCAGTGCTGGCTTGAGCGGAGGCGGGGGAGCGGCGAGGCAGCAGTAGCGGGCGGAGAAGGAGGAGCGTCGGGTCTCCGTGCGTCGGTGTGCACAGCAGGCGAGGCGGCGCGCGGCGGAGGTGGAGGCGCGGCGGTGCGAGCGCGGAGGTGCGGGCGCGGGCAGCAGAAACCGAAAGAAAACCCAGCGAAGAAGAGCTCCTGGAGAAGATGAACAGTAGGGGTCTTGTCTTTGCCCTTTTTTTATTTATTTTTCTCTCCCTCTCTCTCTCTCCTCACGTCCTCTTTTCGGTTTTTCTCTGACAGACCTCTATCTCTCTTTCTTTTAACCGAAGAAGAAACCCCCAAAATCCATTTCCCCTCACAATGAAATGTTTTTTTTTTTTTTTTTTCCTTCTGACAAACCTTTCCAATCAATTCTTTTCTCCCCTCTGACAAACCTCTCGAATGAATCTCTCCCCCCCTTTGCGTGGCCTCCCCCTTGCGTATTTATAGGCATCCCACCGCCTTTAGTGTGAACAAGAGGCGCCGCAAATTCTTTCTTGCTGTTCACGTCCGTCGAATTCTTGTGCATGCATTAATGAGCGTGAGACCACATACGTGAAGAACTCCTCTTTCTTCTCTTTGCTCTCCCGGAAGGAGAGAATTTCTTGCAACAACTCACTATAAAATATTATAAAATTGTGAGCCCATCTTCTTGCAGACTTTCTCCGGCATTCTCGCGTGTGCAGTGGAGAATTTTTTCTTTGCTTTCTTCACGCTTGCGGCTTCTCTAGAATTTTCACGTCCGCTGAATTTTGTCCATGCATGTGCATGCATTAATGAGGGACAGACAATAGACGTGAAGAACTCTTCTTTCTTCTTTCTTTGACTTTCATTGTGTGTTTTCATATCAGCAAGAGAGAGATCACCTTTTGTGCATGTAATCGACCGCGAGCCGCTGCGTCTTGTTGTGTTTTGGTACCGATGCAAATGCGACTACATGAAATGCAATTTTACTTTCTTTTTTTTTTTTTTTTTTTATATATGCAACTAATTACAAAATGATTAGGTAAAAATTTAGGTGTCAACAGCTGCCCCTCTTTGAAGGTGAGCTCGCAGAGGTTGCATTCAAAGACAATATGATACCTAAATTTTGGCCATGCACATGCAATTGATGGTATTTTGGCGGGATCATGGATCCTTTTTTTTTTTTATATGCAATGTCATGAAAATGGTAATGCAAATGTGAGATGTTGAAAAGGAGAGCATACCTGTAATTACTTACCAGTCAGAGCATCGGGACGAATTTTCATCTGCTCAGCAAGAGTTCAGTTTTCATTTCAGGTTCCCTGAAGAGTCCACGTGAATTTATCCAATAGCCGCTCAATGTTAGGTGAGATGCCTTGTTGAATTCTGATGACTCGAAATGCCTAGATCCATACTAAGGTATAGCGAGTAAGATCGATGAGATTTGAGACATCCAGATCCAGACTGAGATGTCAAGAAATTGGGGCCTTGACCAATAGACACTCAATGTTAGGTGAGATGAATATTGGATTAAGGGGATTCGAAATACCTAGATCCAGACTAAGGTATAACGAGAAAGATCGAAAAGCATTCATCTCCAGAATGAAATGCTTAACGAAGAGTTTTGGAACTTAACCAATATACACTCAATGTTAGGTGAGATGTATATTGGATTAAGAGGATTGGGAACTTAACCAATAGACACTCAATGTTAGGTGAGATGAATATTGGATTAAGAGGATTCGAAATACCTAGATCCAGACTAAGGTATAACAAAAGAGATCGAAAAGCATTCATATCCAGAATGAAATGCTTAACGAAGAGTTTTGGAACTTAACCAATATACACTCAATGTTAGGTGAGATGTATATTGGATTAAGAGGATTGGGAACTTAACCAATAGACACTCAATGTTAGGTGAGATGAATATTGGATTAAGAGGATTCGAAATACCTAGATCCAGACTAAGGTATAACAAAAAAGCTGGGAAAGCATTCATATCCAAAATGAAATGCTTAAGGAAGGGTTTGAGACATCCAGATCCAAACTGAGATGTCAAGAAATTGGGAACTTAACCAATAGACTCTCAATGTTAGGTGAGATGAATATTGGATTAAGAGGATTCAAAATACCTAGATCCAGACTAAGGTATAATGAAAAAGATCAGAAAGCATTCATATCCAGAATGAAATGCTTAATGAACAGTTTTGAAACATTCATCAAGAATTTGGGAATACCTAGGACAAACCTGGGATGTTCGTGAAGGTCACTTACCTCTTGGTAGAAAGAAGTTTTGAGACATCGACGATGTACCTGTTAGACATTAAGGTTTCTCACCTCGAGGCTTTTGAAAGCAACATAAATGTCAGGAGCTCTTGGATCTTCAAGGAAACATTACCTGTTAGACATTATTAGAGCAAAAATACATGCATTTACCAAAGAAGTGAGCAATTCAGCATACTCCAAAGTCCACTGAAGTTTTTATCCATTCAATCAAGATTTATGTATGATGGTTTTACCATATTTGCACCACCGAATTTCCACTGGGGAGAATCATCATTTAAGACCATTTCACTCATGACATGGAATTTCAAGAATACCAAATGAGAGATCTTCAGTTAGAAAGGACTTTCACTCGCTCTCATTAAGAAGGTTATTTTGTCCCAACCATTAATGTGGGATCACAGGAATCACTCCATCTTATCATCATCATGTTGACAAGGGTTTGAGTATTCTCGCAAGCGGTACGACCTTATCAATCTGAGAGGTCTTTATTAGGACTGTAATTCAGGCTTGGTCAATGGCTCAACAAAGAGGGACCCTTCGAGTCAAGGCTAATGAAAGAACTATACTTCGCAATCATCTTCGGGTTTACAAGTCAAGGAACCTGCGAAATGAGATAGAAATAGTCTGGCTCGCACTTCTTCGAGCGATGCTTATAAGCATATGAATCCCTACATTAATTTCAGTGCCCTAATCTGAAGAGACTTCGTAAGGGACGTAACGTAGGTTAAGTTCATGGGTTGAGAAATGAATGGATCATTAGGCTCAAAATGTGTATAGGGGGATGAGAATTGATGATCATCTTGGCATTGTCACCGGCCTTCTTCTTCATCATTGGGATTTTCTTCACAAGTACTATAAAAACTCGGCATTTGAGTTCTTTGAGTACCACTGCATTGGGAATACTCTCTTTTACAACTGATAATCATCTATCTTGACTTTTTCTTTCATTTTCTATGGGCATTGGCCTTGCTTTTACCAGGCACACCACTTTTTCATGCCAATCATTTTTTTTTTGTGCACACTACATGCATTGAATAACCACGTAATGCTTTAACAGTTGGGCTCTTGGAGATTTTCAATTTTTCCAATGCTCTGGACTCGGCTGCTTGAGCATTGACCTTTGCCTCGCCCCAGTGTGGGGAGATGATCACCAATTGGGTTTAAATGAAATGAATTTACAGGCTCAAGGGGCTACGCAATGGATAAAGTGTGTAGGATAGAGAAAGAACTGCTCTTCATCATCCTAAGGCACTTAAATTACCGTATGAATTCAATGTAATAGCAACACTTGAAGATTGATGCGAGTGAGAGCAAGAATATTCCTATCAATTTCCTCACCTCATGATGTCGTCTTACCTCCCACCGCCCCAACGTGGGGTGGTTCTTGACAGGGGTAATTTGAAAATTATCCACGTGTGTAGGCTCAAAAGGGTTTAAACAATGGATATGCATGTAGTGTTTGGGATAGAGAATGAATCGCCTCTCATCATTTCGATCATCGTACCTTTTGCGAGAAAACTCTTTACCTTACGAACATGGAACTTCCTACACTCATCTCACCAGTGTATGAGCAAGGGATTGTGTATAGGATAAGGCTTGCCTTTCATCATCCTGACATGTATCATTTGGCATGTTCAATCCATTCCACATCATTCATTAACTTGATCGATGGTGACAATCCTCAGTGGAATTGGTAATTAAACAGGTAAACTATCATGCAAAATTTCCCTTTGAAAGGTCACAATTACTTCATGAACTCATCAGCTTTGAACATAAAGAGTTTGCAGCTCAAAAAGAAAGGAAAGGATTGATAAAAAATAAATAAAAAAATTGTTTTTTTTTTTTTTTTTTTTTTTTTTTTTTTTGTGGCAAACTTGTTGCCATTTCCAGGGATCGAACCCTGGTCGTTCTCGGACCTTTTCATTCCCCATGCCACCAGGCCGAGGCGCTGGTGGTGTCCTCAAGGCATTTCTTTTTTTATTTAATTGAACTGACACTAGGTCAACATGTCTGATATGCCGAATCAAATGAATTTGATATGTGTATGGAACAAGGCATACTTTTCATCTCATTCAATTCATTCCCACATAATTCAATGAAGAAATGAGTACCTTCAATTCACAACAAATTCTATCAAGGGTAATATTTCTTCACAGCATCAGAGTTAACAGGATTAGAAAACTCACGACCATCCATTTCTGTAAGGATTAAGGCACCTCCAGGGAGTACCCTCTTCACCATATATGGGCCGCTATAATTTGGAGCAAATTTGCCTCCAGGATTAGGAAAAATCGGCAACACATTTCTTAGAACTAGATCATTCACTTCGAAGTGTCTCGGCCGTACCTTCCGATTGAAAGATCTGGCTACTCTTTGTTGATATGCCTGACCATGGCAAAGAGCTCTTAACCTTTTTTCATCGATCAGGTTCAATTGCTCGAACCTTTGTTGTGTCCATTCTGCCTCGGACAATTCCACCTGGGATAAGATTCTCAGAGAAGGGATTTGTACTTCCACAGGTAAGACTGCCTCCATGCCATAAACTAAGGAGAAAGGGGTTGCCCCGGTAGATGTTCGGATTGATGTCCGATATGCCATTAGAGCGAAGGGTAACCTGTCATGCCAATCTCGATAATTCTCGGCTGTCTTAGCCAGGATCTTCTTGATGTTCTTATTAGCCGCCTCAACAGCTCCATTCATTTGTGGGCGGTATGGTGATGAATTCAAATGCTTGATTTTGAATTCACCGAACAACTCATCGACGAACTTGTTATTCAGATTTGTCCCATTGTCGTGACAATTGCTTGAGGACACCATAACGGGCGATTATGTCACGCTTAATAAACTTCACAACGTTTCGGGCCGTGACATTAGCATATGATGCGGCTTCAATCCATTTTGAAAAATAATCTATTGCCACCAATATGAATCGGTGCCCATTTGAAGCTTTGGGATTTATCGGGCCAATCACATCGATCCCCCACATTGAGAAAGGCCATGGCTCGATAATCGGTGTAATTCCGTTGGAGGAACATTTATTTTATCTCCATGAATTTGGCAACGATGGCAACTTCTTACATGCTGTATGCAGTCACTTTCCAAAGGCAAGCCAATAATAACCTAGCCTCATAATCTTCTTGGCTAACATGTGCCCATTCATGTGTGGGCCACAAACTCCTTCATGTACTTCTTGCATGATTTGGGTAGCTTCTGCTTCATCTACGCAT
Source organism: Eucalyptus guilfoylei (assembly GCA_016097605.1). Taxonomy (NCBI): domain Eukaryota; kingdom Viridiplantae; phylum Streptophyta; class Magnoliopsida; order Myrtales; family Myrtaceae; genus Eucalyptus; species Eucalyptus guilfoylei. The sequence goes on along the minus strand of CM027866.1, from coordinate 31,377,368 downwards.
CTCAACAAGACTGAATCATAAGATCTCTTGTATAAATTCTTACCACTGACGAAGAACTTTGAGGCCATCTTCATTATGTATTTTCTATCGGCTGGAGTGCTCCCTTCAGGAAATTCCTGCTTTTGAATATAGTTCATGATGTCGTAATACCAGGGCTTCTCATCAAGCTCTTCATTCACGACCATACAATAAGAAGGTTTGGCTAGAACCTCAATTTTTAAAGGCTCAACTTCTAAACCATCAGTAACTTGCAACATAGATGACAACGTTGCCAGGGCATCGGCGAACTGATTATGAGATCTAGCCAAGTAGTCAAACGAGATTTCATCGAACTCCTTCACCAACTCCTCGAGGTACTTGTGATACGGCAGTAGTTTGGCATCCCTGGTCTTCCATTCACCTACAGTCTGGAGTATAATCAGTGCAGAATCTCCATATACTTTCAATTTGGCCACTCCCATTTCAATTGCGGCCGAAGTCCGAGAATACAAGCTTCATATTCAGCTATATTGTTAGTGCATGGGAATATTAATTTCGCGCCCTTTGGGTGGTGTTGTCCGTCTGGGGATATCAATACGCCCAAGCATTAACCGGACAAGTTCACAGCTCCATCAAAGAACATAGACCATGCATCTTCATTTATGGCCAAAATACGATCATCCAGAGGACAATCATCATCATCCGAGGTTCTAGGATTCTCAGCCAATATATCAGCAATTACTCGGCCTTTAACTGATTTTTGTGGCATGAACTGTACGTCAAATTCCGAAATCAAGACTTGCCATTTGGCTAATTTACCCACCAAAGCTGGTTGATTAAATAAATACTTGATGGGATCGTTCTCAGTCACAAGAAACATCTGGTAATGCAAGGTATATTGTCGCAGTCTATGCAATACCCATACTAACGCAGCACAAGTTTTTTCAGCATCAGAGTATTTTAGCTCTGAGACAGTGAACTTTTTACTCAGGTAATAAATGGCCCGTTCCTTCTGATCCACGGGACTTTTCTGAGCTAACATCGCACCCAGTGACTCACTATGGATTGTGAGGTACAAAATCAAAGGATGCCCCGATATTGGTGGGACAAGAACGGGTGGATTCATCAAATATTGCTTCAGCTTGTCGAACGCTTCTCGACATTCATCATTCCAATCAACTTGTGCATTTTTCTTCAAGAGTTTGAAGAACGGCTTAGCGGTCTCAGAGAGTTGGGAGATGAATCGTGCAATGTAATTCAGTCTCCCTAGGAGACTCCGAACTTCTTTCACTGTCGACGGAGGTTGTAGCTCACATATTGCCTTAGCTTTAGATGGGTCAATCTCAATTCCTTTACTACTCACAATGAACCCAAGTAATTTTCCTGACGCTGCCCCGAACACGCACTTGGCAGGATTTAAACGAAGCTTGAATTCACGGAGCCGATCAAATAACTTCCTGAGGGTTTTGACATGACTTCTCCCAGGTCGGGTTTTTGCAATCATATCATCAACATATACCTCAATTTCTTCATGCATCATGTCATGGAACAACGTAACCATGGCTCGTTGGTAAGTTGCTCCCTGCATTTTTGAGTCCGAAGGGCATGACCTTATAATGAAAGGTTCCCCACGGGGTGATAAATGCTGTCTTCTCTTTGTCTTCATCCTTCATTCTTATCCGGTTGTATCCAGAAAAACCATCCATGAAAGAGAATAATTCAAATCCGGCAAGTACTATCCACGAGAACATCGATGTGTGGCAATGGGAAATCGTCCTTTGGGCTGGCCTTGTTCGAGATCCCGATAATCAACACACACTCGGACTCGACCGTCTTTCTTCATGACAGGCACTATGTTGGCCACCCATTCAGGGTATTGCGAGACTTCGATGAATCCCACTTTGAGGAGTTTCATTACTTCCTCTTCTATCTTCTTTGAGAGCTCCGGTTTAGTCCTCCGAAGTTTCTGCTTCTTAGGGCGCACGTCTGGATTAGTGGGCAAACAATGTTCCACAATTGACGGATCTAAACTTGGCATATCAGCATACGTCCAGGCAAAGATATCCTGATATTCTTTTAGCAACTGAGTCAGGTGCTCGGCCTCATCTTTGGGAAGATTTGCCCCAATTTTTATCTCCTTGGGCTCCTCGGCATCACTCAAATTGATAGTGACGGTTTGCTCGGAGGTGAGAACTTTGGGTTTTTCATGCTGCTCCCAACTATGTTGCACTTCAATGGAGTCACCATTTGGATCATCAGGGTCATCACCGTCATCGCTCATGGCATTGGATTCGACCATTTTCACCTCTTTGCCTGCCATAAGGTTGCTCTCTTGTGGGCTAGCACCCATTTCCTCCGATGGTTCTTCATCAATGGCACCTATAAGGAGATCATCGAATAGGGTCGTGATCCCTTCCATCCCATCATCCGGATCCTCTGTCTTTGAAGTTGTCGGGTCATCCATGCCACTCCATCCATCGGTCATGATACCTCGGGTGTCGATCACTCCTCCTTCATCATGCATCATTCTAGCAGGGCCGGGGAATGTCTTGCGGATGTCGAGGATTTGTGAGTTTCTCCTCTCTTGTTCATGTCTTCCACCTCTTCCATGGTACCCTAATCCGGCGGAACGAGACCTTCGAGGGGCTTCAATAGGATTCCGAATACCCTGTTCTCTTTTACCAAGTCCACGGCCAGGAATAAAGCCATTTCCAACCATCACTCTTGCTACCATAACTGCTGCATTCGACACATCAGGGATGAGTGCTGTCGATCCTTGAGATGCATGAATAGTGGATACGAGCTCAAACGATTGGTAGCTCGACTCCTCCCTATGTTCCGGCTCGACATAGGGGATGGCAGTCTCATGATAAATCCGATGATCCTCCTCGCCATGAACAATGACTAACTTTCCTTCGACAACAAATTTCACGCTTTGGTGGAGACTTGATGGCACAGCTCCTGCAGTATGGATCTAGGGACGACCTAATAGGAAATTGAATGCTGTTGGAATGTCCATCACCTGGAAAAGGACGTTGAACATCACCGGCCCTATTTGCAAATCAAGGTGGGTCTCCCCTATCACCTCCTTTCTAGTACCATCAAAAGCTCGAACAGAGGTCTTTGCAGCATTTATTTTTGAAGGATCTATTTTAAGGCGGTGAAGAGTCGCCAATGGACAGATATTCAGGGCAGATCCATTATCAATAAGTACTCGAGCCACGTGGGAAGCCTTGCACTTGACAGATATGTATAATGCTTTAGTATGTCCCCTCCCCTCAAGAGGGAATTCTTCATCAGAAAAGGCTATTAGATCCTTGAGAAGGATCGACCCTACAAATTCCTCCAACCTATTTTCCTCGATTGTCTCCGGTACACGAACTTCGCTCAAAACCTTCATTAGGGACTTTTGATGCGTAGGAGACGTTTGCAGGAGTTCAAGTAAAGAGATTTGAGCGGGCAATTTCCGCAATCGGTCGACCACGTTATACTCACTTGCTTTGATGATAGCCAGAAATTCTTTAGCCTCTTCATCAAGAATCGGCTTTGCCGATTGGGTATTGGTTTGAGCATAGGTTCGACTGACCTTGTAATCGTGTCAACATCTAGCTCGTAGGACCGGGGACTGCTTTGTTATCCTTGTACTCATACAACTGGGGCATCTCAATTATTATCTCTTCATCAGTTGAAGGCACTTCCACTATCAGTCCTTCATGGTCAGAGGCGTCCTCAAGTGGGGGCATGTCTTTGATCAATGGATCTGGTTCACTCTTTCCAGTACTTAACTCAGCAAATTCTTTCTCCCAATCGATGACGACTTCGGAGATAGTTGACACTATTCTAGCTTGGTCAGCATACACGATCACGCCAGCCTTAACCATTTCTTGAACCCTTTCCTTCATGGTGAGCAAGGGAGGATTCTCATCTATCGGATAGTAACCAACTCTAACTAATCCGCTGTAGATATCTTTGATGAGACACCTTCAAGTTCATCTTTTTGCCAGCATTGAACTCAAAGATTGTATTCACGTTTCCCTCATGTTCCGGCAACGGATTCTTCTTGACATTTGGTTGGGTGGTACGAAAGAGAATGCCTTGGTATCCAATAAATTTTGGATCTTGTGCTTCAAAGTCATACAATCATCAGTCGAATGGCCCACCTCTCCCATATGATACTCACATTTTTTGGAGGGATCATAGTTGAAGAATTTTTCAGCATTGGGCCGCTTTGGTTCGTTGGAGATCAATCCCTTCTTTTGGAGTATCGGCAGGACCTGAGATAGAGGGCCGGAAGAGGAGAAGCGACGTTTTGTGAATTGCCGCGGTGCGGCACTCGACCTCCATCTTGCTGATTCCGGGGACACGAACCATCGGAGGCTTACTAGAGGCTGGTTGCGCATATGCAACATTAACTTCGGTGATTGGTTCTTTGTCTTTCTTTGCGGTAAATCTTTTACTGCAAGTGGTTGGTTCATTAAACCAGCCATCTCTCAGTCCTGTCTCGATTTGTTCACCCACTGGGATGAGTTGATTGAAGTTCTCAACATACGTGCTGGCCATCCGATTGCGAAACTCGAATGGGAGAGTCTTGACAAACAACTTCATCAATTCTTTGTCGATAGGTTCGGGAGTGATTTGGGCAGCTAGATTCCGCCACCTTATGGCATATTCTTTAAATGACTCACTCCTCTTTTTCTCCATTCGTTCGAGATCCTCTCGTGAAGGTGCAATGTCCATATTGAACTTGTCTTGCTTGAGAAATGCATCGGCCACCTCATTCCAAGTGTTTAGGAGGTTTATATTTTTCATAATATACCGGTTCGGTGCGGGCCCGACCAGACTCATTTGGAATGACTGGATCATAAGGGGCTCATTTTTGACATCTTTGAGCCATCCTTACATGGTACATCTGCAGGTGAGCTTTCGGGCAGGAAGTACCATCATACTTCTCGAATTCTGGCATTTTAAATTTATTTGGCATTTTGACTTTCTCATAAACCGACAAGTCGAACGGGAGTGAATTCCGCGACTCTTGCAATTGTTTCATTTTCTCTTCAAGTTTGGCGACGCGTTCATCTTGCTCCGCCTTAAGGACATTGTCAGGCTTAGCCTTTTCGGCAGTGACGAACAGTGGATCATCTTCTAGCTCAGGCATGTCGTTGTCACCCATTTGGGCCTTGTTAAATGCTTTGGGACTATTATCTCGGGGAGAGCGGGTGCAAGAGTCTCGGTTCACTTGGAGGGATTGCATCGATCTGTCATAAGTTGCATAGTGGTGAGCAACTCTTTGGAGTTGGTTTTCCATAGCGGTCATACGATCACGCATTTCAGTTTGGTCGGCCATTTTTGCTCTCGATCGTGTAATGATGGGCGAACGTGGAGGATCCGTTATCACCTAATTTGAAGTAATGAATACACATAAGCATTTCATATAAAACATGTCGGTCCATGACGAAAGTCTAACTGCTTTTATTTAATGAAATTGTTTGACATTGACAATGTAAGAACTTGAAAGGCCCTAAACAAAAAACTAATCAAGTAAAATGACTCAACTTCCTAAACATTAAGCTAAAGTAAAAAGATTAAATAGATTCAAGCCACTTTATTTGGCCCGATCTATAAACAAATGGGAAGTCAACGCTCGACGTAATTGCCTCTTCTCTTTAGCGTCCTTCTTGGCTTGCTTCTCAAGTTCTTCAATCTTCCTTTTGTGACGATTAAGCTCTGCTTGTCGAGTGGGCCTTTCAGTCACGTCCGGCACTTTTGGGAGAAACTCGGTCGGGATCTTGTCGACGGATGTACCGAGCCGTGGCGTAGTAAGTCTTTTCCTTCCCCTCAAGCTCATCTTCAGGCAAGCTCAACTTTTGTTCGTGACATGCGAGCCAAGCTTGTTCGATGCAGCGAAGCTCCTTTTTGTGATCATCCTTGGCAGTGAATCGGACTTGGAACAAACCCAGCTTAAGAGGGGGCGGTAGGTCCTGCACAACTTGATATTGACGAGCCACTCGGAGTGGGTAGTAGGAAGTGGCACCAGTGATCCCCAATAGTGGGATCGGCTCATTATCACCATGAGAGAGACGTGCCTTGGAGACTTGGAACCATTTAGCATGCCATAGGAAAATCTTGGTTTTCGGGTTTTTCAACAATTTGACCCATTTTGAGAAAGAAAGATTTGGAGTTCGATCTTGATGACTTTTGAACACCTCGATGGGATGATGGGAATCAGTGATATTAATAATTTTCATGCGAATATCGATCCTACTCATGTGAGAAAAGAACCAAATTTGTAAAAGCTCAATTGGTGCACGAAAGGTTCTATCTTCATCTTCCTTAAATCGGGTGAGCGACAAGAATGTTTCGGCTAAAATGGTGTTGACAAAACTAATCCTTGCACATACTTGTTTGACTACCCATGCGATAGAAGGATTAATGGCGCCTTTTCGAAGAGGAAAAATAATAAACCCGAAGAAGGCTAAAAGGAAAATCTTGCTTTTTAAAAGAGTGTTAGCCTTAGCAAAACTTTGATCTAGGAAAGAGAAAGGGCATGCATGACAATTATCTTTTAACACTCTTTTTATTTGATTTTTATCCATCCTAAGAAAGTCCGCCAAAATTGATTCGAGTTCTAACCCAAGGGGTGGATTTATTAATTCCAATTCCAAAGGTTTTCCTATGGCAATGCTGTATTCTTCCAGTCGGAGTCAGCTCATGCTTACCAAATATGAACGTTGATGTTTGGGGACACCAGAAATGAGCAAGTGCTTGCATGACGCCGCTTTGGACATCGATGTCAAGGAGGGGAACAAGGCGACCAAGTCTGCTTTCCACATAACTTTGACCATCGGGGCCGAGACGATCCCACCATGATTTGAGTTCAACCTTTGGTGCAGGCACGAATCGAATGTCGACCTTCCCATTGTTTATAGACCGAGACTCGACCAACCTAATGTCATGGACCGACCAAAGACATAATAAGGTAAGTAAATTGCAAAGAGTAAAGGGTAGAAAACTTACTTTACTAGGCGATTAAAGCAACCACATAGACAAGCACATGACATGTGAGGTGATTTCTATCTAAAGCGGCTAAGCAAAGTGGAGTTAAAAGGGTGGGATGACTAGTCGCAGCCTCGCATACTAAGTCAAGTCCTCTTAACTCCAGCTCGATCAAGAATGATACCCCAATGCGGCGCGATCTCGCGGGCGAGAGGTAAACATTCTTGACACCAAGAAAGAAGTTTTCGGGATTGAGTTGGGCAACCTCTACTACGCGGCCTCGCGGTCGAAGTCGTATCCAACTCAATACCATCCTAAGTATCCTAGTGCGGCCTGGTCCGGCGGGTTGTGTGTGCAATAGTGTAGTGTAAATGCAAGGCATGCACAACTGCTTGAGTTTATATCAAACAACACTTCGTTCATGAAAATAAACCATACATTCCTACACCTCCCTGCAAAACAAAGGTCAGCAAACACTTCCCCTTATACCTCCCATCCTGCAAGACCATTTAACACCTTAAATGTTAGGGACGTACCTGGAATCCTCGCTGCCAAACAAAAACATTTTTCAAATACAAAGAGAAAATTGGCCTAAGTCCACTAAGAAATTTAACTCAAGTCCCACGGAGTCGCCAAGCTGTCGCGACCTCCCAAGCGGGTTGGACCACTTAAGGGTTCGGTTAATGGATTGCTAAGTCTAGACTTAACTCGGGCTCTCCCAGGCCCATACCAATTCGCGACTTAAGTTTAAATTTTTTAACATGCAAATGATTTTTCAATTAGGAGTCGCCACTAATCTATTCTTGGTGGGTCGATTAGAAACCCAAGTAAAGCAATGGGAGAATTACTTCACTCCTACGAACCAGAGATTAAACGAGTTCGGGGACTTGATTACGCTAGATTTCCTAACGCCCTTTCGGTACCTTTCTCTTTTATTTTAGAAAAAATGTTTGGCGGGCGGCTTGAATTGATTTTAATTTATCTCCCTAACATGTGAAGCGATCACGCGGGTGCACAAACCACCAATTTAACACCCAGATAAAGCAACGAATAAATTGCGGGACTTACCTCCTAACAACGAAAGCATCTGCGTTGTTAGATCAAAATTCACATCAGTCCTAAATATGGTTTCTAATCAACACGCAATTTCTTTTTCTTTTTTTTTTTTTTTTTGTTTTCGCTTATTTAATGAAAATCATGCAATATGCAATGCAACATAACTAAATGACCTAATACTAATGACATGTAATTTGGATGGTCCTAACAACAACTACCACATGACAGGCATTTCAACGAATCTAATCCTAATAACGTGCATGTGACATTTTTTTTCTCTTTTCTTTCTATTTTCCGAAAGAATGCAATCTATCCTAGAAAATAAAACTAATTCAACCTATGGCATTTTTTTGTATTTTTCATGAAATTTGAAATTAAAGAAATGTAACAATTAAATATGCAATCTAAATTAACCTAATAACTTGATTCTAATGACGGGCAATTTTTAACTAAATGAACCTAACAACAATCACTAAATGACATGCGTTTCATGAATCTAATTATATATGACATGAACATGACATTTTTTTTTTTTCTTAAAAGATGCACTTTATCCTAGAAAACAAAACTAACTTATTCTAAGACACATTTTTTTTGTATTTTTCATGAAATTCGGAATAAAAATGTGAAAACTATCTATCTAAATTAAAATATCATCTAATTTATATTAGGAATGAGGTTAAGCCAAATCCTAATTTAGACTAGAATGTTATCCTTACTTAGAAATCCCTAATTAAAATGCAATCTATCTAAAAAAATTATCTAACTTATAATAAATTAAAAAAACTATCATCTAGAGTTAAACTATATGAAATTTTGCCCTAAAATGTAATGACATGCAAACGGTGCTAAAATTCTAATTTTATTTTATTTTATGTTTTTGTATGAATTTCGAAATTAAAAATTGTCAAATAATTAAACATGAAACCTAAGTTAAAAAACTAGCAACCTAAATTGATTAATTTGATTTTTTTTTAATTCGAAATAAGATTCCTATTCTAAATATACAAACCCTAAAACAGGAAATAAACCTAATACTAACCTACACTTTTTTTATTTTTATTTTTTTTGAAAATTCGTAATTAAAAATGCTAAAAAAACTAGTTAAAGTGAGATATTATCTATTTTAAGTTAGGAATAGACTAATCTAAATCCTATCTTAACTTAGAAAATTACCTCGTCATGTGATTTAATTCAAAAGATATTATCTAACCTAGATACCATCTAAACATGCATTTTTACATTAAAAAAATAACTATTTTATCATGTAATTTTATCTAGGTAAATCAATTCTAATTTACGTGAAATGCAAATGCAGTTTTTTTTTTTTGTATTTTCGGGATAAACAGAACAATTAAAAGTTAAACACCAAATCATCCATGGTCGTCAAAAATGTTATCCATCATTCGAATTTAGATTCAAAATCAATTATTTCGCTAATAAAATCGATAAATTGATCTTAAGCCTTAAAGATCAAGATATCAATTTTACTCCCGCGTGATTAATTATTCCATCTAAAGCCTTATAGACGGAATAAAAATTCGTGTGCGGTTGCGAATTAAGTGGTACGTCCAGGATTTTCAAACATGCATTAAGAACTAATTCAAATAAAGCAATGAAATTAAAAAGAAATAAAATGAAATAAATCTACCTAATGAAATAAACTTACCTAGTTTGGGCTTTTTCCAAATTTTTTTCTCAACGAATGGTGCTTTGTGGACCATGAC